>VZTL01008705.1:18975-65947 GCA_013400535.1 Scopus umbretta
GGGGGGGAAGAAAAGAAAGAAGCTGTGATAACAAGGCACCGATCCATTGGACAGACATGTAAAGCAGAAGATGATAAAATAAAGAAGGAGCTATATAATATTTACATGTAAGAGCAATTTCATTCAGAAAGCAACTTTTAATCCTGAGATTTGAAAAGAATTTATTACTAAGTATAATCAGTGATGAAGCTGCCCATCATAATAAATACAGAAATAATACAGTAGTGGTCTTGTCCTGGAGAAAAGCTCAGGAGCTGGGCTGGAAGAAACTCTCTCTGATGAATGTAAGCTCTCTTTGTGGCAAAAGAAATGCATGTGAGGGAGCTGATTTTGTTAGCATTTGATTGCAAATCAAATTGACCAAAAAGACTTTTACAGAAGCAGATGTTGGCAGATACGTGGACAGGTGCACCCTTCGCTGGGTTAAAAGCTGGCTGGATGGCCGTGCCCAGAGAGTGGTGGTGAATGGAGTTCCATCCAGTTGGCAGCCAGTCACAAGCGATGTTCCCCAGGGCTCAGTACTGGGGCCAGCCTTGTTTAATGTCTTTATCAACGATCTGGATGAGGGGATTGAGTGCACCGTCAGTAAGTTTGCAGATGACACCAAGCTGGGCGGTAGTGTCGATCTGCTGGAAGGCGGAAAGGCTCTGCAGAGGGATCTGGACAGGCTGGATCGATGGGCCGAGGCCAACTGTATGAGGTTCAATAAGGCCAAGTGCAGGGTTCTGCNACAATTATATGATTCTATGATATTTGTCCAGTGCTAATGGCAAACATACCCAAAGCACCAGCTTTCACCATTGTGAAGTGTGTGTGCATGTCTCGGGGTCCTGTCCTTTCCCTGTGGCATTTTGATGTTTCTAGATTGTGTGTTATACAGAAAGATATGCTGGCAAGGTATTAAGTTTGAAGAAAGTGAAACTCTTGCCAACAGTACAAAACCATTCAAAACAAAGGAACAAATTATCTTCAAATAGGCTGGCAGAGGAGCATGGCAGATGAACACCCATTTTGCAAACCTAGGCTGATTCCAAGTCAAAACCAGCAAAAATCAGGTGCAGAAATCCGTGAAGAAGTAAGCAGGATTAAGACTTTTTATGGAAGGAGACAAACAATAGCCCAAGGCTTTCATAGCATGCCCTCGTGAGCTCATCCCAAACCAGAGAAGACTGACAAGGATAGTGCCTGAATCCTTGGTTTAGCTAGCTGCAAAATACCACGTTTGCATTTCCAGTAGCTGTCTATTCCCCAGCACTGTTTATGCCCTCAGAGGTTATTATCAAACTTACAAATTATTTATGTTTTCCTTTCTTTTAGTGTCTGTTTTGATTTTTTTCCTTGAGCTAAATGTTAAAATTTCCAGTTGCTGCAGAAGGGAATAGTTTAAGACCCCATTTGCAGACTTAGTTTTAGCTTTCGTCTACTCATCTGTGGGATGTATACGGTGCTTGCACCATGTTTGACAAGATCTACAGCACAAAGCTTTATTGTAAATCCTATTGGTGTATCCTAATTTTTTTCAATTGTTATTGTGAATTTATTTGAAAATTAATTAAAAAAGAAAATGCCAAGAAAAAAAGGAATTGGGCAAAAGACTATCTAAATGAAGCTTGAAGAGGAATGAATTATGTTTTCACTCTTGGAAATGTGCATAAAAAGGCTATGTAAGCAATAACAGAAAAATAACAGATGTCTACAAGGAAAAAAAAGCAAAACTGAAGAAAACACAGGGATATGAATAAACACAATCTGAGTCAACCAATTAGAAACATTTGTTTGGTCCAACAATGAAGCTTTGACAAGTGTTAAAATTTCTGTTTTAGTTACTATCTTGACATAGTTACTGAAAATTGCCCAGATTTTTAAGGATTTGTCCTAATCACATAAAATTGTACTATCATTTTCTTTGGCTGCTACTGTGCTCAATAGGAAATCTAGCCAACAAGAGACATGTAAGTCTTAATCGTGCTTGAACAAGGAAGACTTACAATTTACTTCTCAATAAGACATAATGAGTCAGATAGAAGGTGACTTGCTTGTTCACATTGTTCGGGGAAATTAAAGTATAGATTTTCTACAAAGTCTACATATGTTTTTTCCAAAAATAATTCTGTTATTGTATTTTCTGTCTTGAAATTTTTCCACCTTTTTATCATTGTATTAAGGTTTGGATACTTTGAGAAACAGAACTGGGGAAAGAGGCAAATATCTGCCCACATGACACACACTTGTCTACTGGCATTTTCAAGAACTAAGTGTGGCCAAGTCTTCCGGGCTACATCAGGCCCACTCCCTGACCCAGCGGCACCAACAGAGGAATTGAAGGAAACTTTTCTAAACAACACCTGCTTTAATCTTGCATAAATCCTGATCCTTTCTTGATCACCATTCAGTATATCCTCCTCACTAAGAACCACCTGCTCATCTATCAAAGGCTTGCAATGGTCATTTATCACATCCTAGGCACACATGGATCGAAGCCCAGAAATGAATCAGAAGCAAGAATGGCAGGAGGGAAGAACACCCTTCCCACCCTGCTGCTCTTTCATGTAGTGCATGCCAAAATTAGTCAACAACTCTCAAAAGTCTCCAGCTTCCAGTCATCCAGCACTGATTGTTGGCCCAATAATCATCCAGGCTCCATGAGTCCAGGCATGAAAAGAATCAAGGGCATATATTACTGAACATAATTTTTTCACTTTGAGACAAGTCTTGCTCTGTGATAGTGTGCAGAAAAGTACTGGGTGATAGCTCTGATAGGAAGGATGACAAAATGACAGGATGGGCACTGCTATGCTGGCCCCCAAATCATGCTAATATACCTCCACGATTAGGTGGCCCCAAGCACAGATGGGTTCTTACAGTCATTCAGTCAACAACAGTGTTGTCTTGGATGATACAGTCATCTTAATTCATTGGCAACTAGGCATCTTGATTTGCCCTCTCTATTTGCTCAGTATATGACAAAGAGTATAAGACGGATTTGACTTTGTGTCCACAAGGAGGGCCAAAAACTGTCCTCCCCCAGAAACGCTTTGTATTTGCTTGGTATTACCATCCTAGTTTTCATCAACTGTTAGGTACAGCAACTGCACCATCTGCACCATCACCACAGAAGATAATTTTTCTCTTACACGAAGTTTGATGCATAAAGAACAATACAAAACCTAATAATGAAAATTCCGAAATAATGACTCCTTCCCCAACTCCATGAAATCAGTTAAGGAAGAACAGAAATGCGGAGAGATGTTGGTGCAAAAGGCCAGAATTCATTTTACATTGTTTGAGTCTGCTCGCTTTTGGAGAGCATTGTCTGCAGATTTATGATTCGCCAGGTAGCACTAAGGATGTCTAGGTAGTTTGGCAACAGGCTCTTAGATTGTTATAAAAGAGAATGGAAATTGAAGCTGAAGAGGATGCCGTAAAGTAATTGGATTATTAACTGCTTCCATTCTGAATGATATGCAGGTGCATCCAGAAAATGCTCTTTTCTATTATTTTTTGGACACACTGCACCAGATACTTCCAACACATTTCACTGAATGCCCTGCTTAGAAGAAAGGTGCTTTATTCTTCCCATTAAGGAGCAGGTAGGAGCTATCTGCCAAATCAAGGTCCTTTTTGACCACTTGCTGAAGGCTTTATGACTCATTTAGAAAAAAAGGGAGAAATTACATCTTTGACAAATTTCAAGGTAAGTAACAGGCTTTCGCCTCCCTAGATTTCCTGTTTTCTTTCAGATTTTACAATATGCTTGTTTGGTATGTGGTCACAAGAAGACCACTACTGGGTATGAACACTTAGAAACTGCTGCTTTTCAAGTGACTGCAGTAGGAAAACAAAACTGCTGTGTGCACATCAGGGCTGGTGTGTCCATGTGTACTTGTAGGGTTACTTTTCAGTGCTGCATCTCTGAAAGAAGCAGAGTCTACAGGAATAAAAGTCACAGCCAAAAATCAAATCAAACCTGTGCCAAGGAACTCTGCCACCTCAGTTCTTTCTTTTCTTTCTTCTGCTCTTAAGGAATGGTAAGAAGGTAGGGGGTAAATACAGGCAGCCAGTAGACAACAGTGGAAATAAGGTTTGAGATTAAAGATGCATAGTTGTCCAAGTGGTGGATTCTATTCTGGATTTTGAATAAACTTTGCTCCACTCTCACCAAGATCCCCAATATGTGGTGTATCTCACTTTCCTCACTTCTTACAAACCTGCTGGTCTCCCCAGAAAAGTCTGCAATGTGTCACACAGTTATGGTTAGGTGTTCAGTAATAGCTCAGGTTTGGACCAGCCAACACAGCCTCATTCAGTGAGAGTAGACAGAAGGGAGAGAGATGGCTAGAAAAGGGACTCCCCCCAACACACAACTCTTCCATGATAAATTACAACACTGCAGGGAAGGGGAGCAATTTGATTTAAATTAGGACAAGATGGCAAAAATGTTCCATTTTCTTTACAAGCACCTGAAGTATGCAGAGCAGCAGCATGTATAGATAGCCATGCTAATCCAAGAAGCCTCAATACCAAGAGCCCGGACAACAGACCTCTCCACGAGCTAGTCACATTACTTGCCAAACATAAGTGCTCATGGACAACTTAACTGTTTAAAAGCAACACAATGCTGGGAAATGATAAATTAGAATGATCGTACAGATGCCTCAGTAAAAAGTAAAGCTGCAGAAAGATATAGCTATGTCTTCATGAAGAGGGAGGAAAAAACCCTCTGTTGAAAGCAGATGAATTGAAATGTGTGTGTGAGATTAATGTAAGACAGATCAGTGCCTACAGCAGCCATCCCCACTAGCTCCATCTAGAGAACAGGGGGCCGAGAGGGAAGAGAAGATGCACAAATACTGAGGTGTCACCGGGAAGATACTACGTTTGGGGGATGTCTTAGCAAGCAAGTTCCAAATGCAAAATTGACAGCAATCATTTATTTTCTTAAAAAAAGGGATGCTGTCCTGGAGGAAATAAAACATCAGAGGAAGTTAGCATGTCATGTATTTCAGATGCATCATTTTACACATAGAACAGATAATTTTTTTCTCATTTTTTTAGGAAAAATAAGCCTTAGGTAGTCTCATAACATCTTGGTATATTGTCAAAAGAAACGTGAATATTTCAGACAGTCAAATCTTTATGAAGCCTTTTCAGAGGGTACTATAATGTATGCTATTTGGCAAAGAGATTTTCAAAGTGTTGCCAAGCCCCAGTCAGTTTATGGATTTAAGACCCCGGTTGTTTAAAACCCTGTTTACAAAGCAATGCATCATGTCACAGCATGGCAGTGAAGTTGTAAATGGCTCCCAAATTTTGAAAAAACTCTATGCCACAGTGGAATACAGATCACTCTGAGACACAGCCATAGGCTTCAGCAGGAAATGCAAGTATTTTCCTACAAAATCAGCATGCCAGCTCCTGAGCTGGTATAAATCAAAGTGACCCTTTTTCAGATGAAGAGAACAATGCTGATTTACACACACTGAATCACATTGAATATCTCTTGAGTAACACTGGCCTAAGAGCCTCCGGACCGGATCCTCAGACAGAACTGGATGCCTAACTCCTTCTGGCTGCACAGAATTATGTATCCAAATCCCTTCATGGAGCTAAGCCCAAATGAAACAGCAACCGACAGGCGTGTTGACAACATGCAATAAATAGTGTACTTCATTCGTATCCAGGCTAGTTCCAGATCTGGCAACAGGAGGGCAGTGACAAGCGATGCACAGGCTAATTAGCCCTGCTAAAAGGGCTGTACTGGACTAACACAGATATCCTGCTCCCAGAAGCTGAGCCAGTATCTCTGCTGAGCTATGCCTTATAGACATATTCACTTGCTTGGCACTGCTTCATGGCTTGCTAACACCAGGCTAAGTTACACATCACATTTTCATAAATGACATAAGCCCATCCATTCAATACAATGCTGCAAGGACTCCCAAGCCTGTGGAGAAGCCTGGCAAACTCATGGGGAAGAGGGGAACAGTGTTTGGGACATCACAGCTTGGGTGTACTGCCTGTGCCACCATGCTGCTGACAGTCAAAGTATGGAGCCAGCTTGTCTCTCTCTGCATCCAGTCCTCCTACCCTGCTAGTCCTGGGTCAGTGCAAGGGAAAAACGCCCCTCACCTCTGGCCACCAACAAGCCATAGACAACATTACCCCCCTCCAGCCCCAAAGATGCTGTATGGACTTTGCTCAGAAGGGACCTGCTTATGTCTTGTACCACCCAGGGAAACAGAGGCTGTATTTAGCTGCGTTGTTCTGGCAGCTGTTGAACAGGGTTAAACAGTCCTTTCAACCAAATCATCTTACTTTCCTTCACCCCTGCCCCTGAGGTTACTGCCCTCTGAAAGCCACACACATAAACACACAGGGGTATACTCTTTCACCCAGCTCTGCTCAAAGGACCTGTATTAAAAAAAACACTACTTATAAGAACATTTCCATTTACCTGTATCCCTTTGGCAAAACAGAGTAAGTTATATGTTTAGCAGCAGAAAAGGACCTGGGTACTGATGGATGCCAAGCTGAACGTGAGGTAAAGAAGGCCAACAGCCTGGGTTGCTGGAAGACTGTCACCAGCAGTCAAGGGAGGTGATTAATCACCTCTACTCAGCCCTGAGGAGACATGTCTGGAGTGCTACCTGCCCGGTTCTGCACAAGTAGGTACTGGAGCAAGTCCAGAAAAGGGCCACTAAGATGATTGAGGGCTTGGAGCATCACACGTGAGGAGAGGCTGAGAGAGATGGGTTTGCTCATCCTGGGGAAGAGAAGGCTCAGGGATGGTGGTGGCTTTTTAATGTATGTAAATATCTGACAGGAGGAAGTAAACAACACTAAGCCAGACTCTTCTCAGTGGCAGGAAGAGAGACACACATTGAAATATAGGAAAATCCATTCAAACTTAAGAAAAAGTTTCAGGTTGTTTGGGTTTTTTGTTTGTTTGTTTGTTTGTTTGTTTTTTCTTATATTTGATCCCCCTTGCAAACACTGTGACATATTTCCCAAAGAGGCTGTGGTGTCTCCATCCTTGCAGATATTCAGAACCTGAACGTGGCCCTGGGAACCCTCTCTGGTCAACCCTGTTTTGAGCAGGGGGGTTGGACCAGGCAGTCTCTAGAGGTGCCTTCCAACCTCAGCCTTTCTGTGATGCTGTGACTACTCCATGTACGCCTGCAAATTATAATTGCAGAGCTGAAGAGGGCAGCAAAGCTTAGGGGGAAGGGAGAGGACAAGCTATTGGTAGTGGTAATCTTTGAACTCAACACAGCTGTGGCCAGGACACCATGTCCAAAGGTAGCTCCATGCTCCAGTCTGCACTCTAAGCCACACAGAGTACCATGAGACCTGCCAAGATAAACCTCAAAGGCATCAAAGTGATTACTGGCATAATAGATGGAAATACAAAATAAAGTAGGATTTAACTGGCACCTGATGGGGTAAGCAAATTGGGACATAATTGGAGGACAGTAGTCCTAATGAGTTATTCAGCTTTTAAGTTACTTGCTGTAGAGTTTCACTACATTTTTCATAGAAACTGAGCATGAAAGTTCCTCCTCTCATAGCAGAAAGAGAACAGATAAAACTCAGAACTCTACGCAGCTTGCTGCCTCCTTCCTCTGTTGGAAAACGATAATTATCTCAGGCCTGTCTAATACTGTAGGATTTATCCCAGAGGGTGTTAGTACTTTCATTATTCTGTACAGTGCTGGGTTTTTTCATCCACAGGTCTCAAAGTGCTTTACTGTGGGGAAGGCAAGCAGACCTCTTTAGAAGACATAAAACTCTCTTCAAGCCATATACATTTTATGATGTATTCATCTCTCTTTATACGCTATTGCCAGAACTGGGACAAGTGCTTGGCAAGTCCTATAAGACACAGAGAAATTTCTTTGCATAACTTGGGAGGAACATACCAAAAAGGAAGATGGGGCATAGTGCCTGTGCAGAGACAGTAAGGAGGGTGCTGCAGTAGCTTTCAATCTCTTTGCCCTGTATGATCTCAGGGTGGCTTCTCAGTCCTGTCTGATGCACCAGTCAATCACAGATGAGTTACAGCAACCTCCCTAGTCTGTAGCACCATGTGGTAGGGTCTAAACCCCCATCCAAAGTATCCCAGAAGGCCATGCCAGGGGCCTGTGTGAGTACTGAAGAGCTGTCTCCTCCATTCCTTCCCCAGAGGAGATGTGTCCTTGCCTGGGACACCTACATCTTTTAAAGTCTCTTCATAGTGCTCAGATGGTACAGGAGAAAAGACCTCACTCATGGTGTTTTTGCTTAGAAGACACACGTGAGTCTTGAGTGACAGAAAACATGACGGAATCAAGAAAACAAAGCAAGAAGAAAATGGCTAGATGAGCACTTTAGTTAGTTTACTTCTGACAGTACTGAGCTGCAGGAAGAAAAGGAGGCATGCTGCCAGAGAGTGACCAGGGTGCCAGGACAGACAGGCTTGGGCACCCAGGACAGCCACTGCCAGTGGAGAATAAAGGTGCAACAGCATTCAGTAGCTTTGCAAATCAAAGAGGAACTGCTTTATGGTGATGCTAAAACTTAACTGGGTCCAGATTGGTTTAAATTTCTTTAATCCTCACAGATGTTGAAAGAATACAGTCTGGAGGGATGAACTTGCAGAAAAATGGTGTTTTTCTTACAAGTCACTGGGGACTTTTATTCCAACTTCAGACATCGTGAGTATCTCACTGTGGGCCAAACACATCATAAGTTTATTGCCCTTCAGCACTCTGATCCTTCATGCAGAAATGGCAGGTAAGATTTCTGGTTGATGTAAAGCAGACAAACTCCATCACAGTCCAAAAACATTGTCTTTCTTGCTCAGCTATTTCAACAGAAGACTATCCATACTGATCAGCTCGGTATCCTGCCTCTGACATCAATAGCTTACAAATTTACAAAATAGAGACTAGAAGTAAGTGGGTCAGCCACAGAGTGCTCCCACCCCTAAGATCCCCCAACCTTCTGATAGCCACCAGCTTAGGGAGCTGGTAGACAGTGGTCGCATGTGCACGAGCATGTCGACTGACCCTTCAGAAACTTGCCTGATTTCTTCCTGAACTCACTTACGACTTCAAACTCCACATCTTTTGTGGGTGAATTCCACATCATATGTGTAAGAGGCGCAAGATATTTATGTATGTGTGTGTGTGTTTTCAATGCATTGCCTATTATTTTCTCTGTTTTTCATTTACTGAGAAACAACGAAAAGTCATTCCTTGTTCACCTGCTCCACACCTGCACTGATTTTAAGAAGCTCTACTTTATCTTCTCCCTGGTGATCTCTTTTCCAGGCTGAAGACTTGTAGTTTTCTCAGATGGAAGCTATATAACAATATTCATGCCTGTCTCCATATTAGTCCTACTTATATCCTTTCTGAGATGAGGACTCTAACTGCATACCAAATTAGAGAGATGAACACAGCTTTATACAGTAGCATAATGTTTTCTGGTTTGTTCTCACTTCCTTTCCTGATAATTCGTAAGAGTCAATTTGCTTTTTTGGCTGCTGCTAGAATTAGCTGATGTTTTCAGAGAAATTTTCACAATGACTTTCAGAGCACCTTCCTCAGTGGAAATAGCTAATCTAGGTGTATGAATAGTTAAGGTTATGTTTTCCTTTGTGTATTATTTGCATTTACCAATATTGAGCCTTTGGTTCCATGCTGCCACCCAGTCACTTTCTATCATGTTTATTCTTCAGTCAACTTTAGCTTTTACTACCTTGAATATTCAATTTCAGTAAATTTTGTCATCTCACTATTAATTAATCCTCTTTTCCAGACCATTTATGGATGTGTTGAATGGCACAGGTTCCACCTGAAATCCACAGGAAACCCATCAACAGCAACCTTCTACTGTAAAAATGGTAATTCTTAACATTTGCTTCCTGTCCTTTAGCCAAAGTGCTTTTCCTTTTAATTTTTGAAAGCTAAGTTTCTTTGAGTGCCTTTAATATCAGACTTTGTTGAAAAGCTGACAAAAATGAGCAACATCAGCTGGATCATCTTAATATACATGTTCTCCTCAGAAAATTCCCATCTCTGAGGCATAACTTTATTTTGTACAAAACCTACTTTGTCTCTTTCTCACCATATCATATCTATCCATGAATCTTCTGGTTTTATTTTTACTATAGCTTCTATTCATTTGCTTCTTAATCTCCTTTTTACTGTTTTATTTTTCCAGCTATTCCCCCCTGAGCCTTTCTTAACATCTGACTTAATATTCATCACTTGCATATTTTAATGGTCACAGCATAATCAAGACTCTATTTTTCTGTCCTTTCTTTGCTATCTTCTATCAGAAGTTTGATGACTTCTCCCTCCCCAAAGGATACAGAACTTGTACTATTTTATGCCTAGAGGAGTCTGCATGTTGCATTCTTACACTCCTTACTATTTTACACCTCTCTGCTTTCTACAGACCTTGCTTTTAAAACCCCCTTAAATTCTTAGAAGCATTAAGTACGCAAAAGCAGCCTGCTTCAGATAGTACCCAACCTTCCTGTATAATCTCCCTGCAGTCTAAGATGTTCCCCATTTTCTAATAAAACAAAAAATAAATAAAAAACCCCCATCCTTTCACCATTTAGAGAGATTTCAAGCATGTATTAACACACTGACCATTCATCTAGCCTCGGATGTGGTACTGAAGGCACTGCAGAACGTGCTGTCATGATGGTCCTGTTTTTAGCCTCCTGCTTAATAGATTTCACTTAACAGATTCCCACCTACGAGACTAGTGGTTGATGTGGGTCTCAATTTCCAATAACCAAATTGTCCCAGCACTACAGCCTGTCTGCCCATACCGGTGGGGGGCATTCCTCCTGGTGAGAAGATCCCCTGGCTGACGAATGGTTCCTCTCTCATGATTTGTTTCTGTCTCCCCAAATAGATGTTCTCCTGCCCGGAGGCTTTCCTCATTCCTAGCAGTGCTGGGCTGGAGGCAGGATGGCTCCACCATGCCCCTGCAAGCCGTGCCTACCTATCTCCTGGTCTCCCTAAGCTGCACCACAGCTCAGCCACCTGCGCCTCAAGTGACAGCTCACCAAGGACCAGGAATCCCCTGCACTACCTGAACACAGAAACTGTCAGTTAATTACATAGGTGATTGTATCCAAAACATGAGGCAAAAAACAGGCTTATATTGACCTCCCTTTTCTCTTACTTCTAGAGGCTTTTGACTACTTTCTTGTCATCTGTTTATCTGATTTTTTTCAGTAATTTTCTAAAGATATGGGTATAAAGAACTCCAGAGCTGAACTGCCCCATAACTGCTGCTTTTTCACTCAATTCCAACCACAATCCTGTCTCCATTATTAATGACAGAACTTTGGGTGACCTTAAAGGTATTATGGACAAGGTTAGAACAGAGTTTCTTTGCCAACTAGAGGTGATAAAAAGCCTCTTCAAAGTAATTTTCTTTATAGACTGACAGGACATATGCCTTGCTTCAGTCACCTGTAGGAAAATACCTCAGTCAAATTGGTGGCAGGGGTGTAGCGATATGAAGTAAAGTTATTTATTTACGTAATCTTTGCATATAGATAGTGAATATGACCAAAAAAAAAGAATGACTGCTTAATTTAACTTCAGCACTTGAGAGGCAAAGGTTTTCTTTTAGGTGAGTCACTACAGGGAATACAAATTATTTTATTAGATATCTCTGGACCCTCGCTTTAGGTAGAACAGCAATATCTGCTTTTTTGTGGTTGAACTTGCTGAATGTCAAACAAAGGTCTTAAATTTCTGTCCTCTTCCCATCAGTATCAGGAAATTATTATTTCTATTCTGTGTCCTGCCCCAAATGCATACCCTAGTACCTTCTCAACAATGACTTTGAGGTTGGCCTTAGATTAGCCTCTCTGAGCTACCTCAGGAAGAGAGAGTTGTTACTAACTAGTCATTAACTAGACAGGAATATCAAGACTAGGATGTTTCAGTGTCAATGATACACAATAAGAAAAAAGATATCTTCTGCCAATAGGCTGTTGCAGCCCTGAATGGCACCAATTGTTTATGAGTGCCTTTCGCAAAGAGAAAGGGGCTGACCCTTCTTTCAGTTTTCACTGATCCTTTTCCTTTCCACTGACAGAAGTCCAGAACAGAGTCTGGTATAAACTTGACATGAATGAGCAGGGAACCAGGACACACGTTTTCAACTTTCCTGGGCTAAGACTTTACAGTTTAGTCCGTAATAATGTTAGTACCTTAATTCTAATTTGCAAGAGAGGCATATGTGATTTATATTACATTATCAAGCAAGGTATTTATAGCATGAGATCAGCCTTCCTCATCCTGAGTTTCTACCTTGCGCAGAGTTGATAATTACAGATTTACTTAGCTACCGATAGAAACCTGCAAGCTTTTCATTATGTATCTGGCAAAGAACTTCATTACTGTGCAATTCATGATGTGAAGGGTTCCTTAAACAGTCCTCCCCAACCATTTTTAAGTTTGACTTAAAACTGAACTAAGTGAGCTAATGTTCAGGAACCGAAGATGCTGAATGCTACAAGGGAACCAGAGTATGTCCTCAGTTTGTCAGAGATGTCAGATGAGCAGTTAAGCACCAGCTACGCTCCAAACTCACTACACAAAGAGGCACAGCAAACACCTCTCCAATTCACCACACTCTCTAATAAAATTTAGAATTTAATTTCTTTCAGAACATTAAAAACCTGCAAAGGTATCTCTTTACAGCCTTCTCTCACCGATAGCAGTATCTAAGCTCTTTTTGAGCATCATTCATCCACCAGAGTGCTTATCTTTGAGATGTAACATCTTACCTGAAAGCTAAAGGGCTTGAAGCATCTTGAAAACTGAGATACATGGAGGAAGGAATACTTACAGAACACGAAGGGATATTAAATGCAAGGGGCTAAAGTCATAGCAGTGTTTACATGCTGACAGACAACTATGGTGCAGCCAGAGCAACCAGAGCCAGGTAGTCCTTTAAGTCAACTCCTATCTCAAATTTCCCAGCATCTGCTTCTCAATGGGAAATGCTCAGCTTACCAGATCACTGGATTGCCTTCAAGGACACTGGCTACACAATATGCCCTGGTGATGCTCTGAGTCACAGGACATAGCAATGAGAACCCCTCCCTAAGCATCACTAGGTAGTCCTCTGGATGGATACAGTCCTGAAGGACCCGAGGTGCTTAGCTGGCAACTGGGAGCTTTGTTCTGATGGCTAAGAAGCCTGAACAACAGTATCTAACATCTTTTGTGGATTTAATTAAGGCTGCTACCCCTCGCTTATGAGCATTTAGCTGGAGCTAGAGTTTAACCATCATTAGAATCAGTATAATTACTGTATGCTGGAGATCCATTTAATAAGCTATATAACTCCACTATTTGTATTTCAAGAATAAACTGGAAATAGTAAGCATTTTCTCTCCAATACCCCTTTGAAAATTAGACTATTAAAAAGAGCATACAGTGTAATATACAGTATTCACTACTTCAGGTTTATTTTGCACCACTGTAGTTTACAGCTAGCTACTGAGTGGTAACCTAATTTTGTAGATCTGTAAAATGTTGCAGTAAACAGATTACTATGTATTTCAAACATTAATTGCCTTCCAAGATCTAGGAATATCTCAGTGAGCTCACCAACAGGTTTTATTGGCAGTATAAAATTTACTGTGTTGACATACCCTTTAAAACGCCAGATACATCAGAGCTAGCAAAATGCTGGGGTGAGATTACAGAGAATGAGTCAAAAATTCTATATTAAATTCTTCCCACCCTATGCCCCCCATGTCTTTTACACAGCAACCCAAATTAAGCCACAGAAGAAGTGACAACACTTGTAAAGAAAAGTAATCACTCTTTACCAGAAGCATTCACAGGGAATTGCTAATGAAGCAGCATATTTATGCCAGAGAAGTCTAAGACACAACAAAAAGGCCTCATTATATCGGGTGTTTGAAATATTTCACCATGGCAAGCCAATGCAATGCAAGACCTTTACATTTGTAAGACAAAATGAACCACTTAAAGACACTGTTGTGAAAGTCCCAATTTACATTAAATGGAATTTATTGCTATATTATTAAACTGACAACTTCTGCAAAACTTGCCCCTGAGAAAGGCATGCTGGCATCATGCAGTTTTACCTAACTATCAGTAGGAACTTCCAGTAGGCAAAATGAAAGTAAATAAATGAGAAGACAGGTCACGAAGACAACAGACATTTGAAATGAAGACTCTCTGTCAGCCAAAAAGAGCATGTGAGAGAGAAACAAAAATAACTATATAGTTATGAACTCACAACCTATATCTTTAATAAACACACTCCCTGAAAAATGAGGATCACCAGAAAAGGTAAGTGTCTTCCATGTCAGTAATCTATACATTTTATCTATTTTTTTTTCTTTTTGACCAAATCAAATTGGATCAGTTTTCACACATCTCTCATGAGGACACACTGTATTTTATTTAGTGGAAGAAATGGTCAAACTAAAAATTTCCCTGCCTGATGGACTTGATTGCTTTTGGTCTTTTGAGGCTGCTTCAACAGTGAGTTATTTTAAGCCATTCTGGAGCACTTCACAGGCTCCCTCTGGAAGAGGAGGCACCACAGCTCCCACAATGTCCACCAGCAAGAAAGCAAAAGTGGCCTTCCCTGGGGAAAAAATGGGCACAGGAATGTGCACATAGTTCAGGTATGAATAAACTGATATTATTTACATATGCCCACAAACAAAATGCCAAAAAGTAGCAGTATTTTCATTTTCAAAGTAGGATTCTTTTTTTGATTGTTCAAAAGGTACAATTTGCTTAAAATAATAGCAACAAACTCAAAATAACTCAGTCATCTTAAAAAGAATGAGTAGACTTCTTCCTGGGAAGTGCAGCTTTTCCTCCCTTCATGCCAGAATTGACTTAAAGGAGGTTTGCTATTGCCATATTTTGTGAGAAATTCGGCATTGAATGCATGATCAGTGTTATCACCATGAAGGCATCTGACAGCTAACCAGAGCCCCAGTGCTCATCTGAAATTAGGAACAACAGTCAAAACAACCCTTCACCTCCACCGTCCCAGTACTCCTGGCTAGCACTTCCCACCAGCAGAGCTTTTTCCCTTTTATATATATTTTCTATGCAGTTTTCACTGATACAGCTACCAAATCATCTGTATCACTCATGTCATATGGTGGGTAAAGCCCAATTCCATTTCTCTTGATAAGCTGTCATGAAAACATGCATCCATACATACCCGCACCTACCGGCCTGAATTGAGTTTCCAAAATATATGCATGACTGACATTCAAGAGCTATAAACAAAATTAGTGGCAGTCATTCAAGCACAAAGTTATTATCAGGTGGCACTAAACAAACACAAGCTCAAAGCAGAACAGAAGTTTTTTTTTTTTAAATAATGGATGTATGAGTAATTTAACTAATCACTACAGTCAGTCTAGCAGAGCACATTTTTCTCGTACATAAGCAAACAGAAACCTGGGAAGTTATAAGCACTGTGCTGGCAAATTAATCTTAAAATACAAATGTCAATGTGGAAAATTCCTAAATCCTTTCATTTTCTATTTAAATTATAGGATCATTTCATTTGTTTTAAAGGTTTAATCTTGACCTGCACCCCAGATCTTAAACACTGACAGAAGAGATGGGAAGAAAAACAGCATCCAGCCCCATGGCAGGCCAGACATGGCCTCTTCACATGCCTGCATGAGTCTTTGGAACAGTGTGCCTTCCCCTTGTGATGGTGTTGTGGTTAACTCTATCCCAGCTGAAACCAGGACAGACAACTTCACTTTGGCTTGTAGACGGATGGGTTTAGTCAGGAGCCCTTCTCTTGCAGATACTGGCGGGGATCCTGTCTGCTCTCAGAGAGGGGTGGGCTGGCTGGGGAATCCAGCACCCAATTTTGCCCCTTCAGCTTTGGTTTAGGCCAGCTGCTGATTTTAGTTTCTCTGGTATCTCCATTAAACTTGTTGGAAAGACCAAGATAGCTGAGTCTTGAAGCCACACCAGGACAATACCTGTGGCTATGAGTGGCAGAATCACATCCCAGTTAATTAATTCTTGCGGGTTTCTAATGAACAGAGATGGTTTGTATTCACAGACAGCATTTGCTGCTGGTTTATAATATATGCAGTAATTATGCAGCTGATGGAGCCTTATGTAGCTGCTACTTCTTTCCTATACATAAATTAACAGCAGGATTTGTGTAATGACAGGATAATGATGGCCTGGGTCGTTGGTATTCATCTGTAGAAGGCCTTGAGAGGCTGGGTCAAAGACAGAAATGTTATTTGGCTAACACAGATAGAGACCATCGTTAAAGGATTCGTTATTTTATTCCACTCAAGACCCAAATGGATTCGTTATTTTATTCCACTCAAGACCCAAATTAACTCCCTCCATGGCTGATAAAACAACTTTTGGGGGGCTTTTTTTAGGTTTGGGTTTTTTCAAATGTTGGTTTGGTTTTTGGTTTGGTTTTTTTGTTTGTTTGTTTTTTAAGCTGCTTGAGGGAAGCGCCTTCCTTGTAAGACACACTGTGCTGGATTTGCCCCACTGAGCCACAGTTTGCCATGGCAAGCAGGGCAGGCTGCCTCTAGCAGCCCTGAATTTCAGTCCCAGCACACAGGAGCAGCCAGGAACCTGGGACAAGGGCTTTCAGGAGTCTCAACTGCTTTTTCTTCTCACTTTTGTGTCTTCTGTTCCCCATTTGTGCTCACTTTCCACAGCTGCTGGGCTGCTCCAGGGCTCTGATTTTCCTCACTGCTGCAGGATGGTTTCCTTGAGTGCAGCAGAGACTGCACCTCGGTTGCTCAGGCAGCAGTGTTTTTGTTAGGTCATGTTAAAATTTCTTGGTGCCTTACTACTTAATCTGTTGGTTTTGGCACAGCACATCCTTGTGCTGAGAGAATGTCTCATTCCCTCTCTCCCTCTGCAGCACCCTCAGCGCCCTGACACCCTTTCGGACCCAGGCGACGGGTGAGCCCCAGAGGCATTGGCCAGCCCTGCATGCCTCCCCTTGCAATGGACAAGAGTAAGATATATTAATGCAATCATGCAAGGAGCAGAGCTGTGGCTGGGGAACCAGATTCTGGGGAATACTTTCAGGAGGAGAAAAACCCCACTTGAAATGCAATCTGCAGACAGCTGTGCTGCTGAGCAGGGCAGCTGGGCAGTGCCAGCTGCCTCCTTGTAGGTGACCCTAGGGAAAACCAAGCAGCCTTGACCACAATCAGCACCATCCAAGAAGGTCCTCAACTCCACAGAGATGAAATTTCAGCTTTTTTACTCCTGTTCTTGCAGGTGGCGGAAACCCTCCTCTATTCCCAGATGCTTCCTCTCATACTCAACCATGCACTCGACTTCCATTCCCCTCACCCTGCTCCTCTTCCGCTACAGCTGTGCTTTGCCAGGATGCGACTCTGAGAAGCAGGCATGGCTCTTCCTCTTCATCAGTGCATCCAGACTCCTCATCCCCCTGTGCCACCATCACTACCCAGCACTTGCACAACAAGTGGCAATGGTAATTACTGACTGCCGCACAAAGTTGTAGACCCCAATTACCATGAGACAGCTGGCTGGGAGTGCAGGGAACGGCAATGCACATGGCTGCATTAGACAGGGCTCTGAGCTTCTCCTCTCTTTTTTCTAATCAATGAGTGGAGAATTAAAAGCGACACTTGATGGTGTCTAGCTTGTTGTGTGAATGAAACCATTCCTTGCTGTGCTCATCTTCAGCTCCCACAAAAGCAATAAAAGGTCCTCCTGTGCCTTATTATCCACACAGCCTCCATCTGCCTCCAAATTCTTTCTAGCTAAATGGACCGTGGCTGCCTCACTGCAGAGGGGAGGGACCAGGGATGGAACCCCCATAGGAGATAAGGGAGAGCCATGCATGGATGATGGTAATCTAAAAAAAATACTCCAAAACATCAGAGCAGAGGATTGTCACTGGTTTACACATGAGCCTGAGAAACCTAAGTTCCTTTTACTCATTGCATTTTCCAGTGATATCACTTAAAATAAATATTTGATTGACAGAGATCTTTTCCTGATGCGTCTGATTTAAAAAGCACTTTGATATCCCATGAGAAAGAAGGATGCTGTGTAACAGGGCTTAGGAACTGTTTGAACAGTCCTTTTCCATGGTGCTGCTTGTGAGTGTTATGGTGATACCTGAACTGACTCTTCTAACCGGCGTGCCTCAGGGGAGAGTCTTTGTTCAATAGCCTTAATCCTGGGATCCACTCCCCTTTGATCTGTCCCATCCCTGCGGTTTATAGTGTGTAACAGTGCCAGCTCCTCTAATCTATTGTCTTTGACTCACATCTTTCTTTTGTTCTTAAATGATGAATTTTCAGTCATTTATAGCTTCCTATAAAGTATCCCTCCTTCCTGTGCAACGATGCAGTGCTCTGTTCATCACCTATAACAGCCAGCCATCATCCAGCACTCATGACTGCAGGCTTCCTCACATTTTCAGTCCAGCCTCATCTTTTCCGGCATAAGCTTTGCTGATCACATCCTCCAGCTTCTCTCTTCTTGTTCCCTCTGTTTCACAGCACTGAATTTAAGCCTCTCATCCTTGGATCCTTGAGGAGCTCCCCAGCCACCTTTGCCACTTCTGTTCACTCTTACCTCTTTGTGTTAACACTTACTACTTAACACTTACACCAGCTCCAATGCTGCAATAACTGAGCCATGCTAAAGTTATCTGTGGTCTGCAATCTATTCTCCAAACCTGCAAGGTTGCTCACTGATAGAAATCAGGAAGAGAACCAGTCTCTGCAGTTAATGCATCCTAAAGCAAAATGAATGAATATTTCATCTCTTTCATTCCTTATTTTATCCTTCTTGGAACCAGACTGGGATGCCCCTGTGGAAATCTGCAGCATTTTCCATCAAGAAAGTCACTGGAAAGGCTTAGGGAGTAAGGTCTACGCACTGCGAGCACAGCAGCTCTAGCTCTGAAACTGTAAGTTCTTTGAGCTGGGCTTTGTGGCTTATGTGCCTGAGAAGAGCAACGTGTGTGAACGCTAGTCTCCAGATAACAAACAGTGAGTAATAATAACAAGGGTATCACTGTATTAACAGTGGAGTTAGAGTGGAATTAATAATAGTTAATATCAATATTACAGCTAGTCATAAATTTATATCATTCATTCAGTTCTATAAAAGTCTCGGAGTGGAGTCATGATCTCAGCAAGTGCACAAGTACAAAACACCCACTTACCCAGAACCACTGACAGCATTTCAACGTGTCACAGTATCTCCTGGTTCTATAACTCCAGTGACTCAGTGGAGAGGATTTGGACTTCCTTGTCATTATTAGCTTAACGAGAACACCTTAGTGAGTTTTTCCTCTCTTCAGGCTAGATTATAGAGGTATGTTTGGCAACGGTCAAATCTCTGGAAAACAGCTTATTGCAACTGAGATGGGGTGGAGAAGCAGCCCTCTAATGACTGGGTGTTGCTCAAGAAATTGCTTTCTGTGATATGGAGAACTACTAGGGCAAGAAATAAGGAAATAGGGATTGAAAATAGCAGGAAATAGTATTTAAAGTGTAACGTTTAAAGCTGCAAAATACTTGTGTCCATCTCTGCACAGTAATCTACATCTAAACATTTTTTCTTCTCTGTGGAAGCTGCATTATAAGTTTAGTGAAAGTAGTGAATTTTAGCAGCCGTTACAGCCTCACTGAACCAACATTTCTTATACCTTGATAATGGATTCAGGACATAAATAGAGAAGGCATCCCATCCCACCCCATCCTATCATCACCCCTTCCCTCCCTCCTACAATCAACATATATACACATTTGCAAAAAAGCATACATCTCATTATGGTTTCCAAAGCAGTTCACCAGACTGTTAGAGACGCCAGCATGGATTAAGTCTCTACTAGAGAGATTAATAGTTTGGGAAGCTTTAAAAGCTTTATATTTTCTGTTGTATTTATTATTACTTGAAGAAATTTGTCAGAATGAGATGGTTTGCTCCAATTGGTGTCTCCTTGCCAAGCCAGAAAACACCTTCCCAGCCTTAAAAGTTCAGGTATTGATCAGTGATAGACAAGCTCCAATGACAGTAACAAACTCGCAGCCTGTAGTCCTGATCCCATTGTGTGACTGGCACGTACAGACCCCCGTACAGTCCCTGTGAGCTCAGTAAGACCCCATGAGCCCACGTGGGCTTTGGCATGCAGATCAGATTAAAAGCTCAGGGCTCACTAATATCCTCACTTAAATCAACCATAATATGCTGTGCTATCTAGTATGAAAAGAGCAGAACAGATAATGGTTTATAGACTCCACTTTATACAGAAATTCAGCTGTACATCTGTCCAATAGCCTCTTAAAGTATTTCCAAAGGGCTTTGGTAAAATACGTTATTCTAATTGTTAATCATCAGAACATCACATTTGAAATGAGAAAAACATTGGGAAGTGCCTTAAAATACTCATTACAGTGGAAAATGTCGATTTCTGACATGCTTTTGTATCCAGGAAACCCCTCATACTTTCATTTGCCAAATATCACGTTCAGTGTCAATTCCATGATCACTGAGATCAAACGTTCCCTGAGCAGAATTCCAATGACATGACATCCAATGCCCCTGCTTACTATCAACTTAAAAATATATGAAGGTTTATAAACAAAGGAAGGTCTGACCTAACCAGTGCCTGTCACATGAAATAGCACAACTTCTGTTGATGTATTCTCTTAGGGTACATGCATTGGGAATCAGCCTTTCCGTGCTATTAGCAGTATCGGCACACTCCCTGCAAACCAAACCACAAGCATAAAGCATTTAAGCCTTTAAGCCCCTAGATCTCCCTCTGAAGGTGTCCTGCTCTTCTTTTCTAATTCATTAGAGAATAAATCTGTGATAAGCAAAGTAAATTAGATTCAGTGACATTCTGCTAATTGAGTCATCTTCCTCTGCCTGGCTTGGCTGGGTTTTTAATTACCAGCTAATCTCATCAATATGGTGGATGACTGGCAGTGTGCAGATCACCGTCGTACAACCGCAGCGAAATAGAAATAGAAGTTCATGGCTCATTGGGTGACCCAGGTCTCTCTGTCATACACAGGAATAAATTGGGCAGATCTGCCGGTCATCTAGTGACCTCAAATTATGGAGAACAAGGAGGATAATGCAAGGTAAATAAACAAATAAAACCAGCAGGGCTGCTGGGCAGATCTGCCGCAGTTTCAGGAACGATGGAGCAGGAGGGAAAAAGACTCTGTAAACCTGTCCTGCATCCTGATGAAACCCTAATGTGGTAAGGGACTGGGAACGGCCTGAATTGTGAAAGAGATCATTTCATAATTGAGATTGTGTTCATTTTGCCCTACTGTAGTGAGCAATACTGTGGATTCTCCCAGACATTGTGGCACTGAGGAGCTCTGCTCTTTGCAACGTGGAAACCTCCCAGGTTTTACAAAGAGGAAGCCTGTACCTGGCACATATGTCCAGGAATGCACATCTGGACAGCATAACAGTATATCAAGACAAAATTCTCCCCTGTAAATCTCTGATATAGTTATACTTATAGCTTAACTACAATGGTTATTATTTTCAAACTCAAACTGATGCACCTAGCTCGACAGAGGCATCACCTGCCATCCTGCAGCCCTGGGTACTCCTGTTCCAATTAAACTCAGTTTAGAGGAGCAGATTTTCAGCATCACCAAAAACATGATCTGGACTTTTTTTTTGTTGTAGTTTCACAGCAAAACTGAACTCGCTGTCAGATTTACAGAGGTGGATCCCAGCGTGCAGGGGCCTCTGCCTGGCCCAGGGATCCCAGCTCATTCTCTGAGATCTTCAAGCAGGACCAAGGCATACATTTGTCTACATCTGTTTCTTTTTTACATTTATTTTTAGATATAGTTCTACAACATAAGAGCATAGGATACTTTATTGTCTCAAATAAGAGATTTAAGCCAGAGATTTCTAAAGTACTTTTACAAACTTTCAATCAAACACTTGATTCATTAAGCAAAGAACAAGAGTATTTCTCTCATGCTATAATACTTCACAAGCCTCACACCTGAGCTGTTAACATCAATGGAGTTTTATACCAACTTTAGAAGGGGCAAGTCCTGATTCTGCATTTTTCTAAGGTATCTTTGAAGCAGACAAAGCCTGAAGCTTAAAATTCTTATCTATTTTTATTTACCAATAGTAGATTCCTTAGGGTAATGGCCAAAAACAGCCCTTCTTGAGCAGAAGTTCAGTCATTTTTGTCTCTCTAATGTAACTGTTAGCGGCTCAGTCACTGGAAAGAACCAAATAAATGACTGTCCTGCATAAATAGGTTCTAACTATATAAAGTATTTATAAATCATCCATGTCATCTAGGAACCTGCTCACTTATAACATGCTGTTTCAGTGAACAGCACTGACAGTAAGTGCTAAACAAGTCACAAAAAATGAACATGGGAGGGGCGTGAGCACTACCACAGTAAAGCCATTATATGTTGGAATCAATATCTCTATTTCAATCCTGGGGAAATAAAAGAAAGGGGGGGGGGTAGCATTCACTTAGATATTTTTAAATACAGTCCTTAGAGAGCCTATTTAGGCACATACATGCTTTCACAGGAGCAGAGAAACTAATAGGACTATAAGAAATAAAATTATTCCCCACTTTTCTCACCACGAAAGGCAGCAGAGCTGGTGCAGCCCTAGATGCAGGAGGAAAACTGCAACAGTGAGGGTCCTGCCTACAAATGCCATACTCCCCCCAGTTCATGGTTTACAGTCCAGAGTGCAAGAATGAAGAATATTTCATTCCAAAAGGGCCTGCACGTGCCTCAGTTGAGGTGCGAGGATTAACCTTGCCAGCAATGCCTGATGTTAGCTGCAGGGGCTGCCCAGGCCCTTGCTCGGTGCCTTGCTCAGGGGTGCAATGGCAGGGGCAGAGGCACTGAAACAGGACATCCATGTGCAACAGCTCTTGGGAGAGGAAGGAAAAGGCAGAGCAACTTCAGCCTTCAGCACAGCAGGAAGGACTTTGTGCCCTACCCAATTGTGCCAAAACTTGGCAACGCAAAGCTTTGTGCTTGGATCGTGTCTGTCAGAGAGGGCTCAGTCCTTAAGTGCCCATTCAGCAACACAGGTCTTTATATTCTGACTGTAAACAATGCTAAAGTATTCCCAATATCCAGCCAGCTGTTTCTTCGGCTAATTTAAAAATAACCTGAGTGCCTGCATAGGTATTGCTGAATTCCCCCTGCTTCTCTTTAGGGTAGAGCTTAAAAGTAACTATTTATATAGTTATATAGCTGTATATATATATTTTTTTAAAGTACCTAGCCAAGGTCTGCAGACAGAGATGGATACCCAGCAGCCAGAGAATTGCTGGCTGCATCTATTCTGTCTGAGATGGACTGATGATTATCATCCTTCAATGGGAAACCCACCAGACATGGCAACTTCTCAGAAGCTGACAACAATGCAGGGGGAACAGAAAATAAATAAATCAATGGCTCATGTTTATTCTACCTCCCCCCCAAAAAACAACCACCAAAAAACCCAAACCCGTATGCATGCTTGCTGAACAGACAAGTCCCAGATCCAATACTCAGAGTAGGAGGGCTGGGGTTGGTTCTCATGGCATGAGGCCATTGACCTCAGCAGAAAATGACTGCTCCAGGAAAATTCAAGATAAGAAATCACATTTGGCCGTTCCTAGGCGCTTAAACAACTCACCATAAGGGTATTCAGATACTTTCTCAGTGTGTTTTACTTCCTACTGAGGGAAGAAGGAAGTGCTGCAGCCACCTTCTGGCATGTGTGTGCCATTTTCTTCTTCTGTTCCGTGAAAGCAAGTTCACCTCAGCTGCTTGCTGCAATAAATCTTCCCCCATTTTCTCCTTCCTCATTCTTTTCTGTTTAAAGTTATTTGTACATTAGACTTAAATACATTATACTCATTTCTCTAGGAGCCCTAACACGTTGTTAAATGACCGCGAATCTATTTTAGTTGCACCTCAATTTATTAACTCTCCTGCCTTCCTCCAGTGTTGATGCCTCTATTGTAGGATTATAGGAGGTTTGGGTTGATTATCCTCCCAACTATTTCATAGGCAGAGCCATTATTTCACTCTGCTCCATGTTATTTCAATAAAGCAAAAAGTTTTCATTTTATTAACTTTCAGTTCACATTGGGAGACTGCATACCTTACTAGTTTCTTCTAAATTCTTATATTCTGTTTGTTGTGTAGTGCTGTCAGAGAATAGATATATTATGCCTCCAAGAGCTGCTTTGCAAAGCTTAGGGATGGAGAGAATCCTATTTTTATCAGGGGAACTAGTGAGTCTTAGCTCCTGATAGCTCTTTTCCCTATCACCACCAGCATGCTGCCCACATACTGCCAACACGCTGCCCACATACTGCACACAACTGCCAATCTGCACATTGAGACACTCCTGTCTGCTACTGGGATACCAGTATCAATTTCCAGCTGCCACTTAACCTCCAAAGCACTCCTAATCCCATAGGGCATTTTGGTTTCTCTCGGTCAACTAGCCAAAGAGACCAAAGCACCAGCACTACTGGTCGTCCCCAGCCCATCGACAAGGACTGGCCCCATGCAGTCCCGAAGCCAGTCCCACCCCATCACCCGAGGGTTATGCCCTCAATAAAAGGGCAGCTGCACTTTCTCCAAAGGAAATATTCCTGACCCTCTTTTTGAGAGCTCCATTTGCACGTTGCTTTTCTTTGCCTCAAATGCACAGTTTATCTCAAGCTTCTCTTAAGTCTTTGACTAACACCACAGTTTGCAGCTCCAGCGCAGATCTGAAGAGTTTAATAAATGGCCTGAAGTGGCCGTGAGAGGGTGATTAGTACTTGGTGGCCCCTGAGCAGCCTCATGCCACCCAGAGGTGGGTCACCTCAGCTCTGCTGGGATCAGAGCACAAGCAAACACACGCACCGTGCTGCTCCCTGGGCTGGCTGCATAGCAGAGTCCCTCCTGCGTGGTGAAGCAGCTATTGATTTTTCCAGCTGTTCTCAGGAGAACTCACAAGAAGAAAATTATTTTCTTTTAAGTTCAAGTGCAGGAGTCTGCCTTGCTAAAGGGCTTATCTTTGCATATAAGTTTTACCAATTCAGCTGGAGTTGTATAATTAAAATTGTGCAACCCCCCATAGTGTGGAAAATCCTATAAAAATGCTTTATATGGAGATAGCTATATGAATTTAAAACACTCGCATATCAGTATAAATGCACCCCCATGAGAGCCTCTACAAATATAGTTACTGTCCAAAAGCATACATCAAGGAATTTTATAACTCTTCAGTGATTTGTGTCACTACAGCATTGAATAGGGTCTAGTTCAAGCCTTCCAAACACAGGGAACAGATGAATCTTTAAGATCTCAGGAGGTAAAAAAAAAAAACAACCAAACAAAAAAACCTCTATTTTATATCATATATTTATATTTTATGGTGAGTGCTAATTTAAGTGCCACACAGTTATTTCTCCTTGGATTTCTAGCTCCAGTTCAAACAGGCTGTAGTATGTTCATTACAATTCAGTATGTTTATTTAGCATTAGAGCTGGCTGAACTATTCATTACTAATTTAGCCTACTTATTTATTTTTATTTATTTATGGTAAGTGAATCTTCACCGAATAAATCCTAGTTCTCCTCCCACAGCGTTCAGCCTCTAACTGCATTCCCTGGAGAGTTTGGGAGGATGATTATTCAGACCCATGGTCTATTCACATGTATCAATTCCCCATTTATCCTTTGTGGGGTGTGCCTGAATGCCTGAGTGTTTGCAATGCCTCCTAGGAGTTCCTGCAAACCCATTTCTGGAAACAAACATTATTTCCTATTCAGTTGCACTAAAAAAATAATAATTAAAAACAAAAAAAGGGAACGAAAATGCAGTCCTCCCTCTCACACCCGACCTGAGCACTCAGACGAGCAGTGTGATACAAAATTGTGTATTTTCAGTGACAGACAATGAGTAGCTCCCATCTGCAGCAAGCCTGGCTAATTCACATGTTGCTAATGTAGATCTCCATTTGCATATCCCAGCTCTTTCTGTCCTTGCTTCCTTCAAAGATTTAAGGAGCAGAACATTTTACTGAGATCTTAAATATCTGAGATACTGCCTGCTCTTAGGATTATTGCCTCCCAATATTTACTATCAAGGACATAAATAACTGAACCTTAGTCACCTTTACTGAAAGGAAGCAAAGAACATCAGATGGAGAACATCACATGCTGCAGCATCCTTGTTTTCTGGAGCTGGCTGTTCACTCTTGCAGAGTTCACCAATTCAGTCTGCTCTGGTCTATATTATATACTGCCATATTCACTTGCATCCATTTTAAAACATGCACTACTAGATGGATGCTTGCACGCATCACTCCACGAGGTGTGAAGGGGCAGCCAGGTACAAGCTGCCATTCATTCCTCTAACAGTCAGCCCTGCACGTCATGCTCGTTCTGCATGAGGTTGGGACTCTTCTTAATTTTGTGCCACACGTCCAGCTCTTGAAGCCCGTATAGACAGTCAATTCTGCAGACCCTAAAAGCTCCCTGCAAACCCTTATACATCCCAGCTTGTGAAGTGTGTACCCCAGAGAACCACAGGAAAGCTCTCAAGCTTTCATCTCTAGGAGAAGGAGATTCCCACAGTGATCCTGGTGCATTGCTGCAGGTATGGCAGTGCTGAATACACAGCTTGGTGCAAGGGAGACCAAGCAACACTGCCCACAGCAGCCCTCACTGCTTTGCTTCCTCTCAAATCAGCAATTCAGATTTCCCAGCAGCAGTGGAGGTTTTTCACTTTTAATTTACCTCTTTCAGCACTAGCTAAATATTCCATTTTTCTCCCCTGCTATAACCAATAAAAACCAAAGTGAACACAATTATTATTAGCATCTGACACCAACAGCAGAAGCCCAACTTATCTTTTCATTCCTGCCTTAGCAGAAGGGAAAGGTGGTTTTGGGCAGCAGGGCACTCTCAGCTCTAGGCATGTTCTGTTGAAAGTTTCTACTTCCCTGGAGACATGCTCAAATTCCCCCTCATTGATTCGGTCCCTGACCTTTCAGTGAGCTAACTCCCAGATTTAAAAACACCAAGGACTTCAATACGTGTAACACAGTAGCAAGCACTTTTCCCAGCTGTTATCACAGCCAAACCCTTTCCAGTTATTTACTTCTACCTCCTGTAGTTTGCATTCCTTTAGCTGACCCACCAAAAGCCAAGAGTTTTACCTGCTCACCTTCCACTCCATATGACTTCCCTTTCAGTACTGCAAATGCTGTCTCTAATAACGCATGGGTCTGCGTATCAGTTTTCAATTTAAAATCAGTAAGTGTCCCTTTTGCTTTCAGGTTGCTAGCTCATTTATCTCCTGCTGCAACAATAACATTCATCTGATGGATAATCCTGTGCAGTTCAGGCTGTCATCACCCATGCATCACCACACTGGTGCTTGAAAATGATTCTCTGTTTCCACCCAACAGGCAGCAGTTTCTGCGGGCTCTGATGCCGAGCACTGCAGGACCCTCCGCATCAGCTCCTCTCCGTGGGATCCCAGACCTTTGCTCACATGGTCACCCACCTAGCATGGGAGGTCGAACCGGCAGCTTGTGCTCCTTGGGAAGCTGATTGTCACAGGTTAATTCAAGATCTTCCAACAGATAATCTCAGGCTGTTTTTTTCCAGGTCCCAGGCCTAATCCAGTCTTTCATCGCATACTCCATTAGCCCTGCCAAAATTTCCAGCTGGACTCTTCAACCTCAGTCACCCATTGGTCCTGCTGCAGGCCCATGTATCTTCCACATCCCTCAACTAAAAGTCATCCTCTCCGAGATGTGCCACAGTAGCATGGCATTCCCAAAACCTCGTCAGTACACTGACCCAGATATTGCTCCGTTTTTCCTGAACACTACTCAAATATGTGAAGTGCATCAGGGCTGTCACCCTGAGAAACATCACCTCTGGCCATCTTACTTTGCAGTGGTGCTCAGCACATACAAATGCAGAAGAAAACACTGTTCAAACCTCTTCCAGCTTTTTTGGAGCCTTTGGCAACTCTGTTCCTCCATTTAGACCGCTATCTTCTTTTCCTTTACGATGCAGCACACCTGCTCAAAATTTGCTCATGGTCCAATGTATTTGAAAGATCATCTTTACTGCACCTGCCTAAATGAGGTTTCTAACATCCTCTGTGTCCGACATTGTCCCCTGCTACACATAGTGGTACCGTTCCCAATACCACAGCAGGGCTCAGCAGCAGCTCACGGCCAACCCCTGTGCTTACGACACCTCTCGGTTATCAGAGGAGCCTCCTCCCAGCCCACAGCACCTCTGCCTTGTTCAACAGTGGGTGCAGCAGAATTGCTCTCTGCTCTCCCAGAGAGAGGCTGTGCGAGCAGTCCTACCTACATTTGGTCCTCCACACTGCGGCTCTGGTTCCTCCCAGGCCTGAAAAGAGCACTCAGAAAACTCCATGGACAAGAGGAAGTGTGTTCAATAGGATTTGGGAAGTGGAACAGTTCTGGAATACAGGAACCATCCTATAGCTCCTATTGAAAAGCCTCAGGACACCATCTCACTCCAGGATTTCTCTGGGAGAATAGATCTTTTGTCTTTTTCCCTATCCATGATCCTTATTAGTTTCCCAGACCACAGTAAAAGATTATTTCTTTAATTATATTTTGTCATATCGTTTGGGGGGATAACATGTCCCCCATCATTTGCTAGTGACCTGCCTCCTTTTAAAAACAGCAACCATTCAGTTACTCCTTCTAAGGCATGTGCCCTGGAGATAGCCATTCCACACCTACCCATCGCATGAAGTCCTGCAGAGCAGGCTGCAGAGACACATCTCGGTCATCTCTAGGAACTTACTGCATTTATGTTCTGATGGAGGTGTAACAGCTCATGGGGAAAAAAATAAAATTGGAAACTGTCACAATTTGAAATTGTAAAATCAAACCAGACTCATTTCTGTTCAAAAAATTACTTTCTTTTCCTGATTCTCTTTCTTTTCTCCAAAATAATGGGAATTAGGGCTTGTCATGCTTACAGACTGCACAACTCAACAAGTGACTGACAGTTTCTATCTGCAGTAAAAGCCTGATGGCCTGTGGCAGACACCTTCACTCGCTCTCTTGCCAGATCACATGTTTTTGCTTGCGGGCTGTAGAGTGAAGGGAGAGCTGTGAGTCATCTCCATAAGAATTTCAAGAAACAGTTGATCATCGAATTGAGAGCCATGGCTGTGAGGTCAGCTCTCCTCTTCTCCTGACCAGAGTGGGGCTGGGAGGCTGTGACTCACGGCAAAGTCAAGAGGGTTCAGTCCACAACTTTCCTTTCTGTAGGAAATGATTCAGTGCAAGATTCCCATTCCTTTTTGTATGCTTTTTCAAAGCATCTCTTTTAAAGCTGGCTTTATAGTGATGTTTCTGATCCCCTTCACCCCACAGAAGTTTTCAGATCACAGATGTTCAGGGTTAAGCACCGAGCAAAGCAATCCCAGTCACCAAAGGACAGTCTGAGAACGTGCTTTGCCAGAGAACAGCAATGTTCAGAAAGGCTCTCACAGCTTTCAAGAGCCACTTAACATTTCCTTGCTTCAGTCTCCCTTCCTGCCCATGGCATCCATGGGCACTGGGGATTTAAAGAGGAGAAAGGCCAAGAGTGCTCTTTTCATTTCCATCAGGCATCTTTACACAGCTTCACTGGTGTTGTCCATGTTTTGTGTGACCTTTCCATCAGTGCCACAATTAAACAAACCCCATAATTAAAATTAAATAAGCCCAACATCTCTATGCTGTCATAGCCAACATGACTACCCAAGGCTTTCTGTCCTAAGGACACCTCATCAAGCACAGCGATATTCTGGTCTGGCAACCAGCTCTGGTGCAATTCTCACTTTGTGTCCTGCACCATCCACATAGGGCCTTCCTTGTGCTCCAAAAGCACAAGAAACCTCTGAGAAATTCTTGCTTTCCTTGATTCCCTGTCAGAAAATAGCCTCAAACCTTCTTCTGTGACAATACATGGAGACATACGTCTTCTAGGAAGTTAAATAACATGCAGTCTGCATAGCTTAATAGACATATGGTTCTTCCAAGATTAACAAAGGACCAAAAGTTGAGCAATTTTACTAGGAAAAGCATGATACTTCTTGCAGGTAACTTTTTCCTGAGCAAAAAGGGAAAAAAAGAAACAAAAAACATTGCCTTGGTCTAATTTCAGACTGCATTTGCCAGATGTAACTTTGGTATAAAGTTGGATCCAGCTTTATCTAAAATATAAAGCTATTAAGATTCATGCAAATGTTTGCATCCTCATAAGACAGTGGTAAAACTCTGGGGCAAATCTGCACTGTCCCTGACCTCAGGACTCCTCAGCACCAAGGTCTCTGTTTCATTTTTCAGTTCCATCTGTAACTTGGGAAGGACAAAAGTTCCCCCCTGCCGTATGCAGCAGCCAGCAGCCAGGTCACAGATGGGCCTTTGTTTGCAGCAGGGGATGCCGGAGGGACTCTGCAAAAGGCCTGAAGTCTTGAATAATGAAGAAAGTGAGAACTGCTTTAAACAAAAATAGTTTCTGACTAAGTCTTCTCATGGAGCCTGGAGCACAAACCTGCCAGCCCCGATCTGTGTCTGACTCCCCTCGCAGCAGTTCCAGTGTCCCGGCTGCTTCCTGCGGGTTTGATCTGGAAAACCACCCAGCAGAAAACAGCAGCCTTTGACATCTCTCTCCCTACCTCAGGATCCCCCACCCCAGCATACAAAGAAGCTTCTATTTGCGAATGAAAGGCAGGAAGCAGACTTAAATTAACCAAGTGAAGTCTCTCCCCATTTCACGTAAAGAAACTAATTCTAGTTAAACAGAGGTTTTGCTGTACTTCTCATTTTGAGACCCAACAACCGTACAATTAAAGCGCATACAAATGAGTGTCATTATCCCTTCATTTCCCAGGACAGCTGTGATCCCAATCCTCTGAGCCTCTCAACAGGAACCCCACAGAGGAGAGCAGTGCGTATCCACCTCATGACAGAAACGGTATTGGGTAGTTACAGTTAACGAATTGACAGTAGGGCAGGTTGAGTTTTGGTATTGCTAAACAAAATCCTGTTTGATTTGTTCTGACTTGGAGGCATTCCCAAGCATTTCCTCCACTCCAGATCAAGCTCTAAGGGATTTATTTCACTTTTGGATGTCATACCCTTTATCTCTTCTCACTAAATAATTTGTTTCCAAATAGTTTGCAATCTCAGCTTGGAAACTGCTTTGAAGGACAACTGTAATGAACTGCTTACAGACTACCACATGCACTGAGTCATGTTAGGGATCTGGGTTCTTTTGTTTGTTTCTTTTAAAGGCTCATGAATTTTTTCCTCCATTTATTTTATATACTTATACATGTGTCTCCCCTTAAAGGAAAACAAAATCTCAGAGTAACCTTCTTCATGTGTTATAACCCTGGCATTTCTAACATGCATAATTACTTTCTTACATCTGTTTTCCCTTCAGGCTTCTTCTAGTTCTTCAGTGCATACTGGAACGATAACCCTAAATGCAATACCAGTCTTTAGACTTCAGTGAAAGTGGTTATTCTGAGACATTACTGAGATGGTCATTGAGAGAGATAATGGCTTGCGATTAAGTGAAATGTTAACATACGCATGATACCTGGCTTCAATTCCCAACTCCGTCTGGCTTCTGAACAGACTGTTACTTTCAAAGCCCTTGTTCAAGCTGCTTGCTTTCTTGCAGAAGCAGTAGATACTGGCAACGCCAATACAGTGCCTGTAGCAAGAAACTTCTCAGACAGCAATGTACATCAATTCAAATAATCCTAAAGGGAAGGCTGAGGAGGAACAACCAGGATTTGAGCTTTAAACAGTTTTAAACTGCTACTGCTCCCTTTAGCATCTTTTAGTTAGGAGAAAGGTTGACTTTATTGTTTTTGTGGTCATTGGGAAATGTCATTTTGAGGTTTACAAAATGCACAGGCCAAGGGAGCTGCGGCAAAGGAAGTCCAAGCATCCAGGCTACCGGAGAGATCTGATAAGTGAGGAAAATTCTGATTGGCACCATGACCAAAATGCTGACCACTGCCCCCTCCTTTGTATCTACTACCTATACCGTCACCTTAAAGCACCACTGAGAGGACCACGCTTGACTGCACAGCACCTACACTACTAGGAGACCTCCCACTCCTTGCAGTGAAGAAAACGCATCCCTGTTTTGGTTTGCACCTTTTTATTCTGTGTCTGTGGGCTCGTCCTTCTTTCTGTTGTACCACTGTTAAAATATGTTTGCTCACACACACTGCCTCTTCAGGGAGTTGGTGTGACCCTGGTGAGGCCCTGCATTAGTCCTGCCTTAATAAACATGTGATTCGAGAAAGCAGAGTCCCAGGACTCTGCTCTGCTGACAGACACTCACAGAGGTTCAGACCTCCCTCCCCAAGAGGCCACCACAAGCCACCATGTCCTCCCCCTGGAAAGCCTTCAGTGCAGGACAGAGAGCTGACGGGAAAGAACAAAATCCATCCCTGGGAAATTCTCAGGCTTCAAAATTTGGCCATGTCTTGAAACATGAAAGACACTGGTGAAATGAAGGTCAAGGAGATGAAAATGTTTTGACAAGGTCAAATGTATTTCGGGGAATTTTAATCCATTCCTTTTGACTTTTATCTGACATATGGAGTTAACTCTAAAACATTGGCAATATTGTAGTCTAAAGTTCACCAACCCATTCCTGCTCCATATGCAAGACTCAGCTGCCTGTCCTGTAGCCCCTCCCCAAACATCCAGCCAAGTGATGGAAACACCTAACTGGCCATGGGTGAGGGGCATTTCCCAACTCTTGGTGGCTCTACAGCAGATATATATCTGGTTACATGATGGGAAAAAGGCTTGTTTACAGCTCTCCGATACTCAGGGATGGGCAGGCTAGACTACTCCAACAAAAAATAAATTGCTGCACACTTCACTTGGCTCCTCTTCTTTGCAGCAGGTGACCTAATCCAGGCAAGAATTAACCTGAGGAAGTCTTGGTCTTTTGTTTCATGGGCTGAATTAGATGAGTAGAGTGGTACCACTTCCAGGACCATGCAAGCTTTGGCTTTTCACAGACTTGTATGAAAAGTGGGTGACCTGGGGAACTCCAATGCAGTTACAAAAACCAGGATGGTAGTATTTCACAAGAGCTTCTCCTCACTCTCTTCAGGTAATCTAACACACAGCAGAAACATCAAACACCCAAAAAGAGACATTTTTCAAAATTTGAGGTGATTTCTAGTGTTCAGCACATGAGTTAGTAGCTGCCTCAGACCATGGCACATAGCCATGAGGCTCCTGAAGTGTCTGAGACACACAGCACTATAAGGTAATGTAGGTTAATATTTTGCAGAGGAGGAAAACAGTGTTTGATAAACACCGGCTCTGACAGACAATCCCATCACAACTGAGGCTTAGAGGTTTGTTTTGAAATGAGATTCAGAGCCACAACATAAAGAAAACACAACCTGAGTAATAGCACTTTGCAAGATGATACTAGGAAAAATTGCTTTATTAACAAATAAAGAAACAGCAGGCTCAGCCAGATGTTATTTAGGAGACTTGACCTGACAATTGATATATTGATACCTAGTTATTGCCAAAGTAGGAGAACTCAATGAGATGTATCTCTCTTGCATGCAAAATAAATCAAATGATTCCCACAGTGACACCACAAATACTGCTTTGCATACAAGTAGCAAAGGCAGAGGGCTCAGGAAAGACATGAGCACAGCAGCAGATCATACTGCCTAGCATGAACAAACATTAAAACAGCACATAGGGAACTGAGGATGGAGAATATATAGCAAGTGAGACAGCTAAGTGGACTCTTTTGACATTACGGAGTAACACAGTGTCACTGAGACAGGAAGGACAAGTGAATAATGTCATAATATAAAAAGGAAATCCATGTCCTTAGGTTGATGATAGGCTTATCTGTGTGGGATTACCCCAATGAATATTGCTAATGAGCCAGCACCATTGCAGTGTTAATTAATTTGGGATCTAACAATAAAGTAAAATGATCAGATCGTAAATCCAACAGATTAGAGCAGTCAGATGGTGAAAATAACAAAACAAATCTACAAAAGAGAACTTCAGCATTCTGCAACAGAGAGAGGTCACAAAAAGATCAGATTAAATGTGTTTTCAGCTGAGAGGCAGAAATGTACTCTTTTAGGAGATTACCACATGTTTCCTTGGTGAACTGATGATAGCTGGAAAGACCTTCCGGGTGTAAGCATAGCTCCTACCCCGTATTTCTGAGTACTCCACTATTCCAATGTCATTCTATTAATCTCCCTACAAGAGCAACAGAGTTAGTGTCAGGGTACAACAGCAGTTAAAAAGTGAGGCCAGAGTTAAAAACCGATCAGAAGTACTTTCTGTTGACCCAACTGCTCAAACCACCACCACAACCTCAAAAACCAAACCAATCCCCCTCGCCCAGCAGCTCAGTTTTAGAAAAGTGCATTAAGCAAACCAAAAACTTGTACTGATGCTCTCGTCTCAGCTAATATTAATTATTGTGGCTCCACCAACCGCAGTAAGGCTCTGTCTTCTCTGTTGAGATAACAAGCTGCATGCTGCTTATCTGCCATTAGACATATGGCAATAGTAGACCTGAGGAGAACTCATCCAGACTGCATAGTGCATCACAAGCATCTTGCGTAACGAGAATAAAATAGGGTGCCATGGATATGAAGATGATGGAAACCCACATAGCAACAATTGTGCAAAACCAGAACCCAAAGAACTACCAAACAAAGGAGGGGCTATTTGAAGCAAATACTTTCTCCCAGCCATCCTGAGGGTCATAAAAGGAAAGTAAGGATGGTCTGGGAAAGACCTATCATAAAAAAATAAGGAATACCAGAAATTAATCTTTTTTTCTGGCAAAAAAGATAAATTGAATGCTCAACTCTAAGTTAAAGCCTATTCAGCCCATGTGTTGTGCTGCCCAGTGATTTCACCGTGTACATGTATTTATGGAATATTACCATGGATGGATGTCTGTGCTTATTTGACCAAAGCTGCAGCCACTAGAAAACACCATTACACGAGCATCATACACAGATTTTCTGACACCCTGCCTGCCAGAATGTCTCCATGTTATGGATGTCCCATTTTCAATTTACAGAGAAAACAGTTCAACAAAACACAGCGCAGAGAGAGAGAAGTGAGGCTCACTGCAACAGTCCTTTCACGGCAAGGGGAAGCCAGTCGGGAGCGATTGCGACAGGTTCTCATCTGACTGATTTACACTTCACTTTTCTATTAAAGGATAGTTGTATCCATGGTCCTTCAAACCTCTCTTCTCTCTCAAACCTCTAGAAGCATTTATAAATATTCTCTACCCTTCTCTTTTGAGTAACTGGTGAAGGAACTTAAAGGATATTTTTCCCCTTGTGGCATCCATCACTGCAGCCACAAAAAAACCCCTACAGCTGAATATTTGTCTGGAGGAAGAAGTACTCCAGCTTCCAAGCTGGTATCTTAGTAATATTCATGGGATGGTCTATCATGTCTTTCTGGCTGAAGACATCTAAAGCATATTTTTTTGCATAACCCTAGCACTACAGAATGCAGTTTCCTCCAGGACAGAAGGTAGTAGACAACCAGATCAAAGATGGCTGCTACACACTGCACTCTGTACAAGAGCAGGTACACGCTGGCTGGGCACACCTGTGGGAAAATCCCTCATCTTAGGCAATGAGAACTTAGTCATTATAGATCAGTGCACAGGGCATGTTTCAATAGCTCCATGGAATACTAATATCAGGAAAGATCTCTGCTTGGTGCAAAGTGCTGATACCAGCTCTTTAGATTTTGGTCTGCAGTAGAGTAATAATTTTTACAAAAAAAAAATATATATTTTTAAAATACAAAATACCCAGTTTTTACAAAATACTTGGTTTTACAGAATACTCAGTTGAAAATATGCAGAAAATATGCATTTCCTGAATGGCATCTAACCCCTATTCTCCAGCTCAGGAAATACTCATTTTCATAGAAAGCAGAACACTTGGCAAGACTTAAATTGCTTGGGGGATGACCGGGTGTCTTCATCTCCCCTAGTGGCATATGTCTAAGCTGCTTGCTTCAGGCTCCTTTTAGGAGCAATACAGAAAAAGCAGCTTTGCCTGTGGCAGAGCCAGGCTGATGGGCATTCATCTGGTGGGGACCTTCACCAACCTCAGGGAAGTGCAGCTCTACCAACTTATTGCTGCTGCATTGTACAGCCCACCCAGCCCCTCCATCCCATAAGCTTGTAGCCAGGTGCAGCCCCACACTGAGTTTTAGTAACCTGGGCCAAACATCTGGCCCAAATCTGCATCTCCTAGAAAGGGAGAAAATACCAGTTCTAGCACAAGGTGCTGCAGCTAAATGGCCTAAAATCTCAACTACCACATCACAGCTTGGAAGGAAAGAGACTTGTGAAACAGTCAAATGCCCCAAGCCAGCAATACAATTTACAGGTTAATGACAGATCTGAACTACAAAATTCAGGTTCAAAGATGTCAAGATGCAAAACTTAAGCAAAAGTCCCAGTTCATTGCTATGTATTGAACAGTATCACCAAAAAGACAGCTGCTTAGACGACACAAGGGGGGATGCACCTATTAAATTCACACCAAAGGGCGCTGGGGCAGCAGGTCTGCAGCAGAGACAGAGGGTGAAGTGAACCACTACCAAGCAGCAGCACAGGGAAGAAACAGAGGGATAGAGCCACCTCTCTGGGCCAGGCTGTAGCACTGCCAAGTGGCTTACAGCAGAGGGAAATGCTGTACCTGCAGTACCTGTGTTTCCTTTGTTTGGCAGACATACTGGGAAGATGTAAAAACTGCTTAAGGCTATGTCTGTAAACCACTGGCTTTGTGAAAGCATGGGAGGAGAATTAAAAAGAGAAATTTCTAATGAAAGTAAATTTTGTCAGAGTTTTTGGCAAAGCTTGGAATTAAGATGTGAAGCGTAAAACATCAACAGAAGAAATAAAACCTGTCCTTAGACATTCACCCAATAAAGCTAAAGAAAGATACATGTTCAGGCTTCTCTTGAACACACCATGTGTACTTTATTTAGAAAAACTGAGTTTAGGGTCTCCTTGATTTTATTCTCACTCAAGGATGCCATCAGCCATCCAGACTCTTCACACCTGCAAAGCTCAAACAGCTCCTGCAGCTTCCCCACAACACCTCCCACCTTGCTATGTTTGGCAGCTGCACCATGTCAGTCCTCCATGTCTCTGATGGGACTGTACAAATCTAGTCACAGGCAAGTCTAAGTACAATTACTACCATTATCCACAGGGGAATGGGCCGACATCTTAAAACTATATAGTGCTGTGGTGAGAAATGACCCCTCTCCACCCTCTCCAAGGGCTCCTTCTGCTTTTCTAGGACCCTGTCAGCCCTATGGATTCAGCAAAGCATCCTGTAGCCCTTCAGCTGTGGAAGAGAAGTGTTCAGATTTAACAAGAGCAAGTATCTGCTGGAAACTTTGGTACTAGAGCTGGCAAGTGTTCCTGCACTCAGAGGCCACTTGAACTTGGAGAACACAGACAATATTTCCCAATACAACCTCTGCAGTCTTCTGTTTCTGTTGTCAGAGATAAGGATTTCATTTTAGTTGTTGAAATTTTATTACCTCTCCCAAAACACTAACTAATAATTTCCCTGTGTATTCTAGCAGAAATCCTAGAGAGACTAAAGATGCTTTCCTTCTATCAGCTTCCTTTGCAAGTTTGTTGCTTTTTTTTCCCTTCTAGTAAAAAGCTTTTATTTAATACATTTATATCTACATCATAAGAAACTTCCATTTACTCAGTTAAAAGCTCTGGCCTTCTGTCACTAAAAATGGCCAGAGTATAAGGTATGGTGAAGCAGCCTGCAAAGATCCCGTGTGATGGGAGGGGGTCCCAGGTCACTCTGCCTCCTTCTCTGAGCATCCTTCAACCTTCTTGACCTCAGGACAGCTGCAGAGTTGCAGGTCAGCAGGTTGGAACCCAGGGGAGAGGAAACAAGCCCCAGAATCTTCTCCTACCTCTTCTCCCAGCCTGATTTTCAAGAGAGGCATTTTTAATAGTCTTCTTCAGTATACAAGTAATTCAGGGCAGGACCAGAAGAAACCAGTTTCTCCCAGTATGAATGTAAAAATATCAAGTTCATTAAATCTTCTGTTCTGATCAGAAGTGCAAATATTTGCTGTGAAAGGAGCACTTTATCTCCTACCCTTGGGGCAGGCAGGCTGTAAATAACACTGTGGTTGACCAAGAGAAGCCTGGCAGCTTTCAGACTTTAAATCAGCTGATTTAAAAAGTGCAAATCTGGGATTGTGTAGTTCAGGAACCTTCTTCTGAGGAACAGCAAAAAAAGATTCCTTTGTTGGTATACACACCTGTCACAGAAGGTGTTGTTGCTTCACCACAGAGCTCCAATACAACAGGAAGATGAAGAACAACCAGTGCTCTGAAATCTAAGGAAACAGACCTTCAAAGAGATGTGAGTTCACCTGAATGTTTAAAAAGCAGAGCTTGAGAAATAAAGAACCCTAAAAATCACGCCACAAATTCCTCTCCTTGCACATCCACCAAAGACATGCATGTGTCTACTTCCACTCTAAAAAACTCAGTCAAAACTTGTACTTCGGTTGTGAAAGCAAAAATCTACAATCCCACATTTACTGCAAAACAAAATTTAGATAAGCCTGGTTACGTGTTAGACGCAGGCATTGCTATGGGCTTACGAGCCTCTGTGAACCTGGAGCTTAATTTAAACAAAAGTAGTAGTGGTGGAAGGAAGGGTTACAGCAAAAACTTACAGAATACTGCTGCACATCTTGTTACTTGGAGATATTTTTTCCAAAGAGTCACTAAGTACTGGAAATGCAAAGTCAAGCAGTGAGTGCAGACAATGCAGGTGAGGACCGAGTGAGGAGCCTGCTTAGCACCATCACTTCTTCTGTTTAAGGCTGCAGTAAAATACTTGTCCCAGACAACGTGAAAAACCCATAATTTTTTTTTTTAATGGTCATACAGGTGAAGCTATATTTTTCTTCAATCACGCAGCTAATCATTGGAGGAGCAGGAAGATGGGCATCCCTCCCAGTTAAGAAGCACATCACTTGTGCTCCTAGGTGATGCCGTGAAGGCTTCGGTCCAGCAGTTAGCATAGACTTTCTTTTTAGACTATCACCTTTTTGGCCCACTCTTCTCTCCAGCAAAAAGCATCATGCACATAGTAATGCAGAATATAAATCATGGCTATTCATCCTTGTCTTCTGATTTAGGTAGCGTGTTGAACAAAAGATCCTCTAATCTGGCACAGGCGTACTTTTCTTATTAAACAGCACTTGCAGCCCCGAGCAGTGGCCCTTTCTCAGAGGCACGTTTTCTCTGTCACCTCTGCCACTTCAGGCTGAGGTCTCACAAGGTGAGCAGTGCACACATGAATGCACAGTCACTCGGAAGACACGATGTAGGGAACACCTTAAAACGCAGCTTACTGCACAGCAAAATGACCACAGAAGAGTAGAGTATATACAGTATACAGATACAGAAGATGAGAAAGGTCCATCCAGACCCATCATTGAGCTGCTCTGATAGCTTACACTCTATTTATCCATCCAAAAAAAAGCCAGAGTAAAGCCAGTGCACACCACAGGCTGCCTGGATGCCCTGAGAATGGGAGATACATAAACACATCTTTGCAGAGATCACGCTTGAAATCACAGAAAAGACATATAACCTGAGTTTTCCCCACTGAAGTTTTACCATAAACAGGAATAAAACTGCAGCTGCAGACTTGTAGTGAGCATCTCACATTCCCCCTCTCAATAATACCCACAGCACAGGTGTCAGTGTACAAATAGCTGCCAGCCAGGCTTGCACTGATACCAATTTACCTACACACGTCAGCCTCCCTGATTGCTCATTCTGGCTAACCTCCGTCATAACTTCGTGAACTCACTTCATAGTGATGAAAACTAAATACCATCAAGTATGTTTAAGTGTCCTCACATAAAAGACACATTAAATGATATTCTGTTTAATAAGATATATGGAGAGGAGCATCACTGACTCATTTCTCAGGCAAGAGTGAGGAAATCTCCCTTTAGGAGTTCTATATTTTGTTGATTTGGACCATAAAAGGAACATATTTTAATGCAGCAATGGACAAGTAAAATCAAAACTAAGATCTGTATCTACTCCAAATAATATTTTTCACATTATTTCCAGCTGAATTTGCTTAACTCCATCATATTTTATGGCTTCTCGTTATTTAAAGCCATCACATTGAGTTATAGCAGTTGGGGGAATAGGAAAGTGTTCACTTGCATGTCGCTCTGTAGAAGATTATGACAGAAGGCAGAAGAACATGATCAGGACACTTGATGAATAAAAATAGTTAGAAATTTACAAATGTTTCATCTCAATAACACTATTAGTAACTAAGCCTCTATTAGAGGAGTAAAAAGACTCAAATTAGAGAACTGGAACAGAGTAATTCCAAAGGAAAAACAATATTTTGACTAAAAATGGCCTTATTAAGTGGTATCAAGTCATCTCTTTCTACTCCTCTTGCAGAAATTATTAGATACTGTTATAAGTTGAGAAAGTATTGCTCTCCTCTTATGCACAATGAACCAAAGCAAATTATGAGGAGTCAGTTACACTCAGTCACTCCACAGTTAAGACTGTAGTTGTTAAAGAAATTAGGTTCATCTCTATCTATGCCTGATTAGTTTGTACTTATTCATGAATCTCGCTTTTATTTCCTGATAACAAAACTAACGCAAACTTCCTAAAACACTATGATAACCTGTTTAAAAGAAACTAATAATGTGGTGTATTGCAGATCAGGCATTTTTTGATATAAAGGCTCAAAGAAACAATATATTGCCAGTAGGACACAAGTACAGAGTGAGAGGGCACCAACTCAGTCTCTCATTTACTAGGGCATATGTCCAAAGACAGTTTTAATTTGGAATTCCCTAGCTTCTTAGGTCAAGGATTATAAACCATTTCTGTGAATTTTGCAGAGCATTTTTCATTTGCTTCAGTTGAAAAAAAATGACATTACTTCATACTGAAAGACTGCAACTGAGGTGTTTCCTGGGAATAGCATTTGGGGAGAACCAGCCCAGCAAGAAGGTCCATATTACTCAAAAACAAAACCAAAAAACACACAGGGATGACCGTAAAAGCAACAAAAGGGAACAACTAGTGGAAAAGTTACAGCAGTTTGCTGTTTTTTTCCCATCTCACATTTTCTGTTTAGATCAATTTACTCCTCTTGAAAAAACTTTGGGAGGAAATTTTGTCCAGTCTTTCATATGAAAATTATCCAGAGGGTTGATATAATTCTGAACTTATTTTTTTTAATCAAATACACATTTTATAAAGTCATCAGGATCCTTTTTCAAAACAACTATTTGCAGTGTCTGAGTATTAAGAACATTATGCATTCATGCACTGAACACACAAAGACAACACTTAATACAAAGTTTCTTTGCATAATACAAAGCAGTTCTGCTGTTTTTAATGAATATTTTAGCACTGATTAAGGTAAACAGAACATCTTCTGAAGGACAACGTATTTGATCCTCTGTTAAAAATGTCTCTTCAATGCAAAACCGCTCCCAAACTGTGGTGCTGCTTTTTTTTTCATGGCAAAGGTGTTAAATGTTTTTCTGTGCTCGAAATGCAGGAGCCCAGTGTGAGGTCTGAGTCTGGTGGTTTTCCGGGGCAATGTGCTCACTGCTGTTTCTAGAGCATCAGAGTTGGATTTTGGTCCATAGCAAGGGTTTCTAAAAGCAACTGCAATACAAATGAATCATGAAATTATTCATGTAAGCCACTAAATCCCCTGGTATCCCCCATGGCATCTTCCTGCCATAGCAATTAAGCTAAGGCAAAATCTTCAGGCACCACTGATCAACAGTCACATCCTCTTTACCCACTCCACTAACCATGGCTGAGAATATGCAACCAGGTACCAGTCACCTGAATTCTTTATGAACTGCTGAACTCCAATTTTGGAGGGTGTTTTAGCGCAGGCCAAGGAAAACAACTTGAAGAGCTTTAATTCATGTTCAGGATGATCGTTTGAAGCCTACCTACTGATGACTTATATGAATCAACTCCATGTCATTTCTTTGGTTGGGCAAATAATTTGGCCTTAATGATATGTTATTCCTAGTGACTACAAAGGTAAGTTTATGGGACTTGGTTTGTCCTTTTACTTAGTCAGAGAAGACTCACTGGCCCTACTGTGTATCATTTGATATACCTATTCCTCTCCTTCCCACAAGCTTTAAGCACACACTCTGGTTAAAGTGCATAGTCCCTTTCCTCTGCTCTTTGGGGAGGGGAAGGAAGGCAAATGCATTGATCACCCAAAAAAGCAAAGTGACAGAATTTGTTATTCCATGGTTCTTAGCAAAAGAATTTGTACATAGCATAAAAACAGATCTGCTATTAGTAATGAGTATACATGCAACTACCTTGTAAATCATAACACTGGGAAAGAAGTAAAGAGTGCAGTGCAAAGTTTTCTAGAAAGAAACTCTAAACCCACCTCCAGGAAGAATTAAATTAAATAATAAAGGGAAATGTTGCAAGACATTGAAAACAGGCTAGTGCTGGGGTTGTTCTCGTACCTTGTGTCCTGGTTTCAGCTGGGATAGAGTTAATTTTCTTCCTAGCAGCTGGCATAGTGCTGTGGTTTGGATTTAGTATGAGAATAATGCTGATAACACACTGATGCGTTAGCTGTTGCTAGGTAGTGCTTACACTAGCCAAGGACTTTTCAGCTTCTCATACCCTGCCACCGAGAAGCTGGGAGCGGGCACAGCCAGGACAGCTGACCCAAACTGACCAAAGAGATATTCCATACCATATGGTGTCCTACTCAGTATATTAGCTAAGGGGAGTTGGCGGGATCAGGGGGGAGCTGGTGGGGAGCTGACTGCAGCTCAGGAACTGGCTAGGCATCAGTCAGTGTGTGGTGAGCAACTGTATTGTGCATCATTTATTTTGCATATGCCTTTATCATTATTATCCCTTCCTTTTCCTATGAAACTGTCTTTATCTCAGCCCATGAATTTTACTTACCCCCCAACCCAGTTCTCTCTCCATCCCACTACAGGGGCAGGCGTGGAGCAGGTGGAGTAAGCAAATAGCTGTGTGGTGCTTAGCTGCCTGCCAGGTTAAACCACAACACCTTGTTATGATTATTTAATACCAGTACTGTGTTCATTATTATTACACTGGTAGAAAATGCTGGAGCTTGCAAAGGGCCTGGGGTGCTGGGAAAGCAGGACCCCAGTGCAGCCCCTCTCCGCAGTGCAGCAGCGAGCATCGCCCCTCTGCAGAACAATGAGCCCCTGCTGCTGTGTGACTCCTGTGTTACTGCTGTGTTGCTGCTGTCAGAGGATCTTTCATCTTGTTTTTGCTTACTGCCTGACAGCCAGCTTGGCTCAGTTATTGTTTTCAGCTTCATCGACTCTTAGTGTGCAGTGATGTTATATATACTGCTGATCTTCCCAGGCACCCTGAGCCCTTTGTCCCTTCCCCAGTGCCAGCCTCGCCACCAGCTGCCCCGCTGTAAAGACACTAATCAAAGCCCCCAGGAAGGTGAGATACCTTCTCTTCCCCACCTCCACCACTTTTCTGAATACTTTGATTTTCTAAAAATTCAACTTTTCCATCACTTTATTTTATTGCCGTATTTGGTAGTACCAAAATACAGTGGTTAGAGATTACTGAGGCTTTCACTTCTCCAAACCAAGAGCCTCAGGTCAAGTAGTCCACATGGAGGTGGCTGCTCTGATAAGCAAGGCTAAAAACCGTGACACATTCATGGCTGTCCACACCTTACAGCTTCTCCAAAGATGAAGATCGGTCAGGATTAGGCCTTTGGAAAGGTGTCCAGCTGAATTTGGGAGATACATTAAAATCATGACAGTAGGATGCTGTCCTCAGGACAAGTCTCCCCCACAACCATTAGATGCTCAGGATGGATCTGGCCAGTGCTTCCCACACCAGGGAGATGCTGACAATGGAAAGGATATTTACATTCAGAATTAAAACATGTTCTGAATGTTGGGGTTAATATCAGACCCTGTGAAGAGTTTGTTTCACAGTTTTGAAAGTCAGCATCTGTATTTTGTAATATGTCTGTTCTAAATGGATCACTGAATATTTATATTATTTTCACATCTCCTAATAAGCTAATTGTACAGATATGGGACATGATATGGACTACTGCTAGCAAGTCAGAGCATGAAGTCATATTAGATGAAATACAGCTGTTCAGAGTCAAGCTGTCTGATCACAGTGCAGATAGACACTTTCACTGCAATCTTTCACAAAAGATGTTTTAGCTCAGGGAACCCTGCCTATAAATTATTTTTTAAACCGAGATAGAAATTACTGAACTAGTGTGATGGCATGCATATCAAGAAAAACAAAAGTGAAAAAAATAAATGAAACATACACTATTTGCTTGGTTTAGCTGACAGAAGAAGAGGTTACACATTATATTATGCATGCATTTCTGAGCCTGAAATACCCATCTGAAGTCTGTTCTTGGACATGACACCTGCCAGTGGGCTGGGAAGCAGCCAATATATTTCTTATGTTTTCTGCATCATCTACAGGTGATGCAGAATTAGCTTTCCACTTAAAATTATAAACAAGATGTATTTTATTACCAAGTTAAAGTTACAGAATTTGGCCACTTTTGTGTTGAGTTCAATAACTTAGAAAACTTGCTGCTAAAGAACTGTGACAGCAGCAGCAATTTAATCTGAAAGGGATTCAGACCATACTCTGTCTTTTCAAGTACCACTTTGCAAAAAGAGTAAGAAAGCAGGACTTCTCATCATGCCAGGACTCAGATCTTCCCTCTGCAGCAGTGTAATTCGTAGATGGGCAAAGCAGATTTGGTTCATTTCACAAGGTGGAGTCAAACCTCTGAAGGGCTCCCGCTCCATCACGTCAGCCTATGCACAAGCTGGGAGCCTGGAGAAGGAAAAAAGCTAAAGGTTCATGGGGTGAGGCAGCATTTACACTGGTCTTTCTGAAGTACATACCATTTTCATATAAGGTTAAAAGGGGTTTTTGTATGAGTGTTTCTCCTAGTCAGATTATTCTAGTCACCAAGAGTCAGTTTTCTATTCTATGGTTCATTTATAGTGAAATTAATGAACCATTTGCACAGCACTTCCCTGCTTTCATAAGCTTGTACAGTACATTGTCATTAGTGAACTGTCCACTCAGCTTTTCTAAAGCTCTGTCTGAACACCTTTGTAAGCAAAAAAGTGTGGCTGGACATCCTCTGGAATCTTCATGCATTCTAATAAGCAATACATTTTCAGGTTTAAACTGGCTCTGTGTGTATGTCATCAGAAATGGCACCTCGTGCCATATGAAAACTCATCTTGTGGCTGAAACATGGGCAGCATGTTTGGTTTGGATGAGCCATCACTACAGTAACTGGTAAGAAAAAGTTATTTAACACATATGAGCTTGTTCTAACGTATTTGTTTGTCAAGGAGTAACTGTTTTATTGGCTCTTATATGTATTGCCAACCCTTTAATTGACGTTTTTGGACTGTTGTAAACTACTACTAAGGATAAAACATAGATTTAAATAATTTTAATATTACAATCATTGAAAAGATTGTCATGTCATCACATGAGAAAATGTGCATAATGCAGGTGATGACTGGGCTGTGGTCTGCTTTCAGCAGCAAACATTCAGTATCTGTTCATCCCTGACCAAAATGTAGTATTTTCAGTGAACTCAACTGTCTAACAGATACTTCTAGTGTTTACAGAAAACACTTAACACAAGAAAATTGCCAAAAAGAGTGGAGAAGGTCTTTAGACAAATTTCTGAAAGGCAAGACCTGCTCTGTAACTTTTTCTTTCAGTCACACAAATCTGTGGCTTAAAGGTAAGAAACAGAAATAAACTGTGTGCCCATATACACTTGGGCTTTCAGTCCTACCCTGATTTGACTTCAGATGTCCCAGACTTTCAGCTCACTAAGCTGGGACTTATTCCATTCACGCATGTAAGACTCGGGGTTTTTTGAAGACCTCCCAGTTCAGGAGTTTCGCAGATGCCTAGGAAGTTCAGATGATCACTTTTGATTAAGGCTGACATTAATATGCAATCCTAGAGACCTCTTCTGGTATCTCCACAAGATACTTTTTGCCCTATCGAGACATACAAAAGACCCAGTAATACCTGCACTCACTTATTCCAGTTGCAGCTTATAAAAATTGATGTCAGGTAAGCCTTCATAGAATCGTTAAGGTTGGAAAAGACCTCTGAGATCACCTAGTCCAACCATCAACCAAACAACACCATGACTACTAAACCATGTCTCAAAGTGCCACAACTACACGTTTTTTGAATGCCTCCAGGGATGGGGACCCCACCACCTCCCTGGGCAGCCGGTTCCAATGCCTCACCACTCTTTCAGGAAAGAAATTTTTCCTAATATCCAATCTAAACCTCCCCTGGCGCAACTTGAGGCCATTTCCTCAAGGCCATTTCCTATCGCTGGTTGCTCAGGCAAAGAGGCCAACACCCTCCTCACCACACCCTCCTTTCAGGAAGTTGTAGAGAGCGATCAGGTCTCCCCTCAGCCTCCTCTCCTCCAAACTAAACAACCCCAGTTCCCTCAGCCGCTCCTCATAAGGCTTGTTCTCCAGGCCCTTCACCAGCTTCGTTGCCCTTCTCTGGACACTCTCCAGCACCTCAATGTCCTTCTTGTAGGGAGGGGCCCAAAACTGAACACAGGATTCGAGGCGCAGCCTCACCAGTGCCGAGTACAGGGACACAATCACTTCCCTCCTCCTGCTGGCCACACTATTCCTGATAC
>VZTL01008705.1:66102-81759 GCA_013400535.1 Scopus umbretta
TCTGGGACCTCCCCTGTTAACCAGGACTGCTGATAAATGATGGAGAGTGGCTTGGCAAGCTCCTCCACCAGCTCCCTCAGCACTTTCGGGTGGATCCCACCCGGCCCCACAGACTTATGAGTGTCCACATATTATTATTGTTCTCCATAAAATAATAAGACACCATCAAGACTGCCACACTTGAACTATGACAAAAAATAGCTCACTTAGCACATCCAGCCTCTTGTACTTTTTTGAGTAGACACCGAGCAGGATTGTTGCTTTGAACAAAGGAAACCCATCAGTAGGACAGGGGTCTAATCTGATCCAACAAGTGCATGTTCTTTAATATGTTCATAGTCACTTTACAGCAGTGAGATATTGCTACACGATTTCCTCAGGGTGAGGTGCTTTCCCCTTCCCTTTGTATCCCCTCTACTCTTTAGATGCCAGTCATGGCTATTTCCCCAAAAACCGAAACATTCAGCTTACATGGTAGTAAGAAAACAGTTTTCAATCTCAGTTAACCTTTACAGCAGTAACGCTAATTTGCAGTCTGTTCATACTGAATGCTAAAGCCTCTCTGTTTCCTGGTCTGAATTGCATTCTGTGTCAATTAGTGCTATGAAGTCAGCCTAATAATGATGTATGGTTAACAGGGGGTTTGCATCTGAAAGCTAAGAGGAATCCACGGAGGACAGATAATTGCAATGGCGCCATCCGTGAACTATTTGATGCTTTATTAAAGTTAAAGGGTCTAGAAACATGCTGCAAAAATATGGTTCAATGTGAACGCTGATAACATTTAGGGGAAGTTCCCAGCAACTTTTTTGAAAATAAATAAAAAGATCCAACAGCTTTAAACTAATGCATGAAGGTAAAAGGACATAGAAATGTCCAAGCCATTTCCATATCTGCTTTACTGAAGAATGGTTTGCAAGAAAATATCTCAACCAATAATCTCCACCCAAGACTGCTACTATGCTTATTCACATTAACACGCTGAAAATAGCACACAGACAAGCACAAAGTGATGCCTGCCAAGTCCCGTGGCTTTTTCTGTATTACAACCATACGCTCTTGCCAGACAGTGACAAGAAAGTCTAATGAGCAAACCTGTCAAACTTGAGATGAACGGACCTTTGGCTACATGCGGTGCTACAAAGGCTCCAGGAGGCAGGGCAGCGAGTTACCTCTCCCAGTGCACAGCACACCTGGAAACTCTGGACCAAGTTCAGCACAGTTCACTTCAGCCACTGGCAGAGCAAAGCCCATCTGGAGGAGTAATTGTTGTTGCACATCAACATGAACAAGCTGACAAGTGGCTCATTCTGTGTAGGTGACATGCTTTTGGGTCACTACCAACCCACAGTGGTGAGAAGACTCATGAGAACCAGCTTTGTCCCATCCTGGCATCACTACTACTGATCAAACGCTGCAGCCAGTCCCAGATCGACCAGCAGAGCATCGGTTGGTACTAGTGAGTTCTGCTGCCCCTGGGATCGCACCCATTGTTAGGTGACAGCAGGAGCAGGTCAAGAAAATGATTTTCAGTCACGTTATGGGATCAGTGGGCTACATAGGAGATGCATAGGAAATGCAAAAGGTCCATCCCTTACTTTTCCAGCCCTTTACTTTTCAGGGCAGAGCTGGATCTGTTCCCAGATGTCCCTCCACAATAACAGGAGCTCCAGTCTCCCCAGAAGGTGAATGGTGATGTGCGGGGTTTGCCCATACTGAGCACTGTGCTTCCCATGGGGCTGCCTGGGCTGGCTGGGTTCACACCAGCCTGGAGCAGTCGGCACAGTGCTTGGTGTTGTCACTGCTCCAGGCACTTACTAACTTTGACAGTACTCGCTAACTGACATATTCATGCATTTGCTGGCACATCACTCTTGATCATTTTTGGCAATGGCACATTGTATCTTCCAGAAAAGAAAAAGAAAAAAAAAATTTAAAATTATAAAAGGTAATCAAATTGTGTCTCTGCCTCTCCCGTTTCTTCTTGCATTTTGGGTTGTAATAAAAGAGGTAGAAGTCAGCAATGATCTGATGAGCCTCAAAACTGCAGCTTTAGGCTAGTAGTACTACCTTAGGAAACTTGTAAATGCCTGTCTGTAGATGTAAAAGATTAAGGAAATAATAGGAAGAAATTAGAAGTGAATTAGTTTTGGAAGAAAAAGAGAGGAATGCAGCTGAATAGCTACAATGCTGCATCAGTGAGATATATTAAAAAGCCAAATGAATCTCCGTGTCAGCCAACGCACTGCCATAACAAATGAACATGGTGGCAAAGGGTAGCCTTCGTTGCTAAGCTGACAAAAATAAATTAGTCACCTGTCAGTGCTTGCTTAGCATTTACAAACACATCAGTTTTTGAGGAAAGAGCAGAAAACAGCCAGCATATTTTTCCATTAGAGCAGAGGGAGCTAAGCAGTTTGTTTTCATTTATGCAATAAGTTAACCCCCTGCTGCACAGTAAATGACTCCTTGTGGGAGTAAAACACCGTCTCACCTGGAGGTCACAGAGCTGCCTAAGCTGATGAAGGCACCAGAAGAGGCTGGGGGGACACAACTGCTGGAAGTGACCCAGCACTAGACATGACCCTGCTGTGACCATGCTGAACCACAGAGCCCCCAGCACCTCGCCAGCTCATGGGAACTAGCCACAAAACTCATCTGCTCCAAACCTGCTCACACCCAAGCAAGAACAAGAAGGGGTTATTGGTCTTTGCAAGAAAATTTCAGCATTTCCTGCAGATTAAAGACAGAAGAGTTTAGCTTGGGCCACAGGTCTCCTCTGCTACATCAATACATAAGCGTTACTTCTGCTCCCTAGGTTTTGGATGTGTCTCCGAGTCACAGAAAAACAGCTCCTTTCATAGGGCGACAGGGAGACTGGGAACTAGAACCAAGGAAATATTGCAAAAAAGTGTATAACACAATATAGCCAGGGTAAAACATAGACACTTTCTGTAATTAATTTCTTTCTATTATTTTTTGGTCAACTTCCACATGCAACAAAGCAAGTCTTTAGTAAAGCTGAAAGATTGACTAAAATATCCAGAATGCCCAAGAAAATTTGGAATTTCTATTGTTAAGTATTGATGTTGAAGTTGATTACACTGAAGAAATCAAGAAACTAAAGCATCTTATGCAAATTACAGGTCCAGTTGGAGCAGCTTGAACTGCAAATGCCAAGTCACAAGAAACCATGGGCAAGCAACCCCAGCCCAAAAATTATTCACAGGAATTAGCTGGGAAATCATTACAAGAAACAAGCTTGAGAGTACAACAATCTGCCACAGACAATTCATAAACAAAAAAAAAAAAAAAAAAAAAAAAGAGAATTTNAAGAGGCGATGTTCAGTCAGTCAAGTGATTTGCACAAATTATTTGCCCAGGGCCAACCTTGCTGCTAAAGCGATCAGTGAAGATGCGCTACCCAGAGCAATGCAGGAACATAGTTAAGACTAACAAGCTGCTATACACAGCACTTTAATTAGGCCAAATGAGGAAATGATAATAAACCAGCAGGTCAAAAGGAAAAAAAAATAAATCCATAACCGCACAGAATCAAATTATTTCTTTTTATTGTGACAAGATAAAACCTCTAAAATGAGATTTTTGAATTGCAGTAATACCCAAACTCACACCAAATGAGAGCACAGGAGATGGCAAACAGCCCATTCAGCCACCAGCACATCAGCCAGGCTGTTGTTAGCTCCAGTCCCTATCAAACATGAGAATTTGTCGATGTTTTATTTTAGCAGCAACAAATGGCTGGCTGAGCAGAGCTGTTGCAAACTGGAAATTGGGAAGCAAGGACAGGTGTGTAATTTCTTGAAATATTCTTTTAGGGCTTGTGGCACAAAGACTCCTTTCAGACACAAGCCATAAGGCTGAGAAATATCTATCATGCTTAGCTATGGAAACAGGGATTTTATGAAAGTGTGATCACGAGGTGATAAGAAGAATGTGATTGGAAGTTGATGTGTTGTTGCTTAATTTAGACAGAGGAAGGCTCTTTTTTTGTCCGTGCCATCTGCCAGCCTAGAAACCCAAGGAATAAAGCCACAAGCTGCAGGTGGCTTTTATAACGGCTGTACTCAAGCAGCAGAGGAGCAAGAAGGATAAAGGCCATATAAATCAAGCAGCCATATCACCATGGCTGAACAATAACCAAGCTCATGCCAGCATTCAGCAGAAACAGAGAAAGCAAGAGATACTTTCCCAATTTGCTGCATTAGGATTTGACTGCAGCAGGACAGGACACAGAGTTGGACCTTCATGAGGCTGTTGGGAGCACTGACGTGAGCTTGGTAGGAGCAGGCAAAACAGCACGGCTGCACAGACTAAATACAGCCTCCAAGAAAGATAAACTCTACTTTAAAATTGCATTCACATATGCAACAGTTCCCAAGCTAGCTCTTATCCTGTCTTTCCTCTCCTTTTTTTTTTTTTTTTTTTCCTGAGGGNCTCCCCTTTTTTTTTTTTTTTTTCTTTCCTGAGGGAAGAGAGAAAGAGAGTAGAAGCTAATTTACTTCAAGTCAGTAGAGAGAAAACAAGCTTGGATGCGAGACACAAGGCTCAGCAGGATGAGTGCAAACTTCTGCTGGCGAAGCAGTCCCCCGAGATGACCGACTGAGCTCTGCTGGGGAGCTTGAAAGGGCTGTTCCTCTTATCTTGTTCCAGCAGAGCCTAGGTGCACTGGACACAGAACAGCATGGCATGATACAGAAGCTACTTCAATGTTTTCCTCTTAAACAACTAGATCAACCAACCTTGTTTACACAAATATGTGTAAACAAACAGTCAGCACTGCATTAGCAGAACTGGGTCTCCAAGAGGAACTGGGGGCACAGAGATTGAGAGGAGAAACAGTAGAAGGCAGAGGAAAAAATAGGGTTTAATTCTGTTTGTTAAACGTACACATGCATAACTTTTTTTTTTCCATTTTTATCATTACAGAGATTACTAGCTTCTTTGCATCTTCACTGAAAAGTGTCTGTGGCCCACTCAAGCAGAGGACAGCCTGTGGAGACCTTCCAAAGTGCTCACAGCCTGTTCTGCAAGCCGTCTACAGGTAACCAGCTCTGCCCTAGATGCAGAGCCTGCAACCAGGAAGAGGGACACCACCTATGCCTTCGGCAGGAGGGACACACACAAAGCAGGTTTGCCTAATTTGGGGGAGGAAGGAAAAGCCATGTTGCTCCTGCTGCTGAGCTGGCACAAGCCAGGCACTCCTGAGGAGCTGGGATAAGGACACAAGAACATATCCAACAGGTACCAGCTTTTAAGTCAATGTCATTCTTTCAGCACTGGGACATCCACAAAACCCAACTAGCCCCAAGAGCTGAACAAGTGACTCTGATTCCTAGAAGCCCTGTTTGCACCCCAGATGCAGAAAAAGGAGGGCATTTCAGTTGAATAATTGGATAATTATGTTTCTGCACCAATGACACCTATTGTGTCTATCACTGGAAGACATATCTGATCATCATGAGTGCCCCAGGCTACAGCTGCTTAAAACCAGTCCTCAGAACAGCACTGGAAGATTCAGTCAGTCACTTAATAAGGTATGAACTCCCCTGAACACCAGCAAGTCCCAACTGTTCCCTCCACAGGAAATTCAGCCCTGCCATAACCTCAGATGGCAGCTTAAGTACACATTAAAGGAAGATACAGTTCATGTCCCATACTGTGTACCTGGCATAATCCTTTATGCCTATGCAAAGCAAATGTAAAATATTTTGTCAAAACAGCAGGAGTGTACAATAATTTTGGGTATCATCTAAACGTATCATTTACAAATATGCACAAATAGTTTGAGTAGACTTTTTGAGCAGAACCGGCTCTTAAGCAGACAGGACAGATTCCACAGAATGATCAGTGATGGATCGGTCAAAAAAAGAAAAAAAAATAAAAATACTAGAACTGAACAATTTTCTTGCTGAATACTTGGCAAGATCACAGTGACTTTACCAGAATTTCACCGGGAAAGAGGAGGGAGAAGTGGAAGGAGGGAGATTATAAAGCATTATGGAAAAAATCCTCTTTTTAATTTTTTTCTTATTAATGCTACTTTTTACTTGGAATCCTTTTTAGTCTGGCATGGGAGTATGCCTTATGATAGCAGATCAGAAATTAAAATACTGTTTTGACTGATCCCACACAAGTATCCTCCTTTTCACCCACCCCAAAGAGCTGTCTCCTACGGAAACTTGTGTGAGTTGGGGGTTTCCTTGCCAAACTTCAAAGTTTCAGTCAGTTCATATCAGATAGTCTTGAGGAACTAGGAACCTATAAGACAGACCAAGAGAGAGGACATCTCAGGTACAATGACATTTTAGCTGTATACATGCACCCTTGGGGCTGAACCAGTCCCAGGACACCCCAGAAACATTCAGCCAACCTAAGTCAGGAGCCCCACAGGGCATCGTTTCTATATACATTCAATAACCATCTTCTACAGTTACAAAGAACAGGTTTATTTTAGAATAGCTTCAGAGCACTTGCAATCTATGGTTTTTCTCTTTTGCAGGCAATCAGATGTTTCTGGGCTATTCTGAAACACAACATTACTCTAGGAAATAACACACTATCAGAGAGCACAGATAAACAGGCTGTAATTTAAGGCTACACAAGCAAGTCCAGCGGCATCCCTTCCCCCTCCACTCCAGGTGTAGACAGGCTGCCCAGGGCAGGACTTTTCTTCCACCAAGTATTTGTACGAAGACCAGCATGATGGTGTTGGCAGATACTGCCACGAACAGCAGCCACATGATATGGATGTATCCTTGGTGAGATGCTAGAGGGAAAACCAAGGGCAGTGCTAGCCTGAGCCATTTGAGAAAAATGAAGATTGCTGCCATGCCCAGCATGCTTTAGGCGAGCCAGATGCCTGTGGGGACACTGCTCCCCTGCTTTTGCACAAGGAAGCATCAATCAAGTAAGTTCAAACAATAGTACATCAACTAAGTTGACATCCCAATAACCTTAACTATTAATTCATGACCCCCTGGAGTGAACTGGGATCAGGAGCAAGGACTTTACATGCACTAGCATCCTTAAGTGAGGAAAGGGGAGAGGACAGGGAAAAGCAAATCAGTGATGCAAGAGATGCATCAAACTCAGAGTCTATCTGTTATGACAGCCCAAGTTGCAAGTAAACCCTGAGGTCATCTGTGGCATACACGCATGCAGACTCCAGACTCGTTCAAGGGAGAGCAGTTTCCTTCAAGAGCTATCATGCTATTTGAGGTGGGGAGCATAGTTTACCCCGACCTGTCCATCTGGCCTTTGTGCTCTCCAACCACACATGCTCCTGGTGAAAGCTGACCTGTCCACATGGTCATCAGGGACCTAACGCATGTATGCCAGTGGCACACAGACTCCCACACTGCTGCAGCTGGAAGCAGTAGCACAGAGTTTATCCTGCACATTTGGAAAGGAAATTAAAAAATGACTAATTGCCAACAGAAGAATAATGGCACCCTGTCTCTTAAACCTCAAACCACTGCAGTGGCTATGCACTGAGACACTGCTCTGCCTGCATGTGCTGTAGTGCAATAGCACCTCTAAGAGAGGAACCACAAACATTTTTCTTTGGCCTTGTGCTACTCCATTGCTCCTCAGCATGCTCTGACAGAGGAGCTTCAGCAGCTCCTGGGTCTAGGACAGCCCTCCCCCATGGCCCCGCTGCATCCCCTCAGCCCCAGCAGCAACAGGATCAGGAGCTGTGGATCACTCAAACTGACTGCCGTTGACAGGGAGGAGTTTCTCTGGACTGTTTCCAGGGGATCTGCAGCAGGTAGCAATGCAAACCCCCCCTCTTCGGGCAGGAGCCCAAACTTTCACTGGGAAAGTTTTAGGGTTCTGCAAATCACAGTGAATTCAAGCTACTGTTTTAAAGCAGCTCTGACTGTTTTACAAAATACTATAGACAGCATTTCCTCTTTTTTGCACCCAGAATTTGGAGAATAGCCACTCCTCTGATGCTACCAGCTGAATAGCTATTTCACACAGGCACAAGCAGGGACTGTCACTTCAGTAGCTGAGGTTAATGGTTTGGCAACTCAGCTGGGGCCAACTTACTTTTCCCTAGTGATGTTTCTTAGGGTACCAGAGGCTTTCACTGAAGTAATTCAAACAATTATTAAACTATGTACTACTCTGGTAAAAAGGGCTTCAAAGGGTGTTTTTTTCTTCCTGAGCCTGTTCTTCACCATCACTGCAGGGCTTCAGCTCAGAGACCACTTGCAGAGCTGTTAAATGCTCATCCCCATCAAAATTCAACCTTGAGTGCAGAGAATCTGGCAAAGCATCTCTAGGCCAAATCCTCCCTGGGACTGCCTTCTGATCAGCCTCTCTTTTAGAAGTTTAACGAATAAAAATATATCTGGAAATAGAACAGAGCAGTGCCTGGAGAAGAGAGCAGCATGCCTGAACCACATATCAGAGCAACACAACACACCTCTAACCAGTGGAGCTGAGGCTGTTGGACACAGGCCCACTGAAAACAACTCAAAAAGTGTGACATAACACAGACAACTTCCTAAAATGCTTGTAAGGAACAATGAAAAATAGCCAAGACTGCCAAATCAAGAAACAAACAGAAGCTTTTTCTGGCTTCACATAGGACTGTTGTGGTCAGGTAAGAAAAAGGCACGTTTAACTCAAAAGTGAGTAAATTCAAATATTGAGGTAAGTGCTTTTTAGAATGATGGAGCAAAAGAATACAGAAAGGAAATAAAAATAAATGCAATATGGAATTGTGAGGACAAGCAAATATACAAAGGGAAGAAAAACACTTGTGTTATGAGAAAGCAAACATGGAGATAGAGCTCCCAGGTGTCTCATTTGTACAAGTCTACAGGTTTATGTTCAGCAGAGCAGCAATCACCCATAGGCTATTGCTCAAATGCTTGTAAGTGGCTTCATACAGTACCCACGTTGCATGAGGACAGAGACTTGTGCATCAGCAAAAGTATTCACCATTCATGAATGTTAATTCTCTATCTCAAAACATACAGACAACCCAGAAAATAACAAAAAAAGGCAGATATAACAAATGCTTTATGCAATCAATTGCATAGCATGAATAGCAAATAATCAGTGAAAACTCTTGGCAGATTCCTCACAGATTAAATAAATTCAGGCAAATTATGCAATAAAAACTTACAAAGCCATTAGTCGATTGGCTTATACAGAACTCTCATAAGAGAGGGCTCAGTTTGTGGATGATCTATTTGCAGTGAACTCTGCCACCTGTAACACTGAAGTACCTAACAGACTCTCAGCAGTGGGTTTACTGTGAAGCATCACAGCAAGAACATTTTGTACCAGTTTGGATTGGCAGCTTTTCCTATTCCCTTCACGTAACACGAGTTTCCTTTCAACTGGAAAAAAAAGGGACTTTAAGAAACTGAGTATCCTAGTGAGGAGAAAAAAAAATAAATCTTCAAACTGTAGGGGAAATAATTGGGTGAGATGAAAATAGTTTTCAAAACAAACAGAAACGTTCATCTATGCAGGACAATTCACTCCTTCCTTCCCTATGGTAAGAAGAAAAAAGTGACATGAACAAGTCTAACCAGCATGCTCAGCCAGACCAAGGATGGAGTATAGTATAGATCCCCAGGACTCAAAACACACCGATTTTTATATTATACACATAAACAAACAGAGAGCAACATAGGGCAGCTTGCTCCACACAGGGTTCACAGAGGGGACACATTACTATTTACAACACAGCACATTAAAATGACAGTGACACACACCACTCAGAGGTGATCATTATTACTGGCTGCTTAAGGGATGATTTGAGAAATGATCTGTAAATTTAATTTTTAATTAAGCCAGAAGCCCTAAGGGCCTTCTGAGTTCAAGCATTAAGGGGGGGAAGAGGCGGAAATCAATTCTTGGTGATGGAGAGGTCTAGCAAAATCTAATAGGCCTGGGTAATATATCTAGAAGCTTTTAAGATCAGTCACACAGCTCAACAGAGGAAAGCCTAAAACCCAATTTCAGATAAAAAAATATGCTGTAAAGTGGAATGGATAGTCACCATTGTTCAAGCCTCTAGAAAGCTACTGTCTTGAGCTCCGACACACGTATTACTCAGGAAATAGATAAATGATCAACTCCAGCGTGCAGAACTTCACAGGGAAGCCCTCATGTTTAGCTCCAACCAGCTTGGAAAAGCAGCCATGTCCAAATGACCTTGCAATCACTCTAAAGCTTCAGCATGGCCAGAAAAATCTACATTAACTAATGAGAAGCAGTCATGAAAACCTCCTTGAAGGAGGCTAATTTGTGCTGAAAGACAAAACTAGTTCCCTTGATGCACAGCACAGGTCTATTGTGTTCATCACACTGACTGTGGCTGGAAGAGACACAGCACCGAGTCCATCTGACTTCCACAATGCAGTTTGAGTAACAGTTACAAGACCAGTAATCAAAGATTTTTCAACTCATCTCTTGATTTCAAGCTCACAGGACCAGATAGTTGCACCTATGGGTGCCGAGAGAAAGGACCAATGTTACAGAAGGCCACTCTTGTCATCTCTGAGATGTTGTCATGATCGGGGAGGTCCCCAGTGACTGAAGAAAGGCAAGTATTGCACCCATCTTCAAAAAAGCTAAAAAGACAGTCCGGGGAACAGTCAGCTTTGCCCTGGTTGGTGGGAGAGTCATGGAGTAAGTCCCCTTGGACTGGGCTTGGAGGAGAAGGCAGTAGCTGGGACCAGTCAGCATGGATTGTGCCTGACCAAGCTGATGGCTTGCTATGGGAGAACGACTGGAGCTGCAGATGAGGGGAGAGCCGTGGCTGTCATTCACCTTGACTTTCACAACACTTTTAACACCACCTCCCACAATCTTTTATACTGCTTATGTTGTATGAGTCTGAAAGAGGGAAGATGACAACTAGATGGGCAAGAAGGTAGGAGTTAATGAGTACCTGGAAGCCAGTAGCAAGCAGGGTACTGCAGGATTCTGTAATGACACCTGTCCTCTTTGACATCTTTATTGGAGACCTGCAGAAGCTGATGAAAGTCCTCTTCCCAAGTTTGAAAATGACACCTTATTGCGGTGATATGCTCAAGGGCAGGGCTGCCACTTCGAGGGACCCACCAAAAATCTCTCCTTGAGGACACATCTAATGCCATGTGCATATTTTCAAGAAGAAAGCTGGGCAGAGGAAATGAGTGAGAAATGAGATGAATGGTCTTGTTTTCACAAACCTTCCCTTCTAAGAAACAAGTCATTTATCAAAGTGCTGTAATCCTACCAACTGTCATAACACTTGGTCTAATTACAGCTGGAGAACAATAGGGTATATGTTCAGGAAGAAACTCTCTGCAACAAGCTTGGTAGAGAAACTCTGCTATGCATGGTCTTAGATCACAGGTCCAAATGCAAGAACAAATACCACCAGATAAGGGGTCAGTGACATTTGTATGAAGCAGCTTCATCTTATTTTGCAATTTTAAAGTTTGGTTGGTTAATTTTCTATATTTTCATAAAATGCCATTCCTAGTGCATTAATCTACATCAGGGAAGGTCTGAAGCAGGTTTTCAGATTACATCTTGGGAGGGGGCACAAAATCCATCTTTTGAAAGAATACAAAGCACATTTGAGAATTGTTAAAAATGCTAAAAAGCTGCTTGGGCTGAGACTTCACACTGCAGTTTGCTGTAGACATCCTAATGTTATTATGGCTCTCAGCAATGTAAATGTTGCTTAACTTCATGCCTTGAAGAAAATGTCCTTCAAACCTCACACTACAAATCCCACTGGAGATGAACCATTCCTTCCTGCAGTGGTTTCAGAGGGACTATTTGGGAGCACACACCGCCAAGCAGGAATCAGCAGCAGCAGGTCCACAATAGATGCATTCAATATGAAGAGGACATGTTCTTGTTGTTCAGGCACCAGCATTTCCCAATTTGTCACCAGGCCTGAGTTTGCAGCAGTACCAAGACGGCACAGACATTTCATCAACACACTCAAAGCAAAAGATGGGGCAGGGGGGGAGGGAGAGACCCTCTTACTGACAGCAAGCCTGAGCACTTAGGAAAACAGACTTTATTTGGATTCTTGATACAGAGACTTGGGACCACCTGCAAAGCAATGTAACACTTGCATCCTGGATAAAGGTGCCAGAATAAGGACTAGACAGACATAAAATACACAGTAACGCAAAGCAATACACACACAAAATATGAGAACTGGGATCAAAGACGACTGACTTTGATGGACATTATCTTGGTTATCTCAAAGATGACTGAATCTAAAGCTCTTCCCATGGTTTAGGAATTGCTTAGCTTCACGCCTTGAAGAAAATGTACTTGATACCTCATTGAAAGAAATCTTGTCATGTGCAACAGCAGATTTTCCATCAGTATCCTAAACATATATATTGCATGCCATCTTCTTGCAGTGGGCAAAGAAGGGATCAAGTGAGAAGAAAGTGCATAAAGATGAGTCTATTACTCACCCAAGATAAAGTATTTCAGTGTCACCAGTGTGTCTCCTGCCTTCTGAATTGTACTGGTGTCTGGTCCCCACTGAGGAACTTGGACCTAGGACTCTAGGAATAACAATTGTTATGGATCCTTCATAAGATGTTGAGCCCACCAGTGTACACTATGAGATGAATCTTATCTAAATTAGGTGGCCACAGCATCATGGTATCAAGGCATCCAAGATCAGTGGTATCAGCCACCCATGCTTTGGGCTTGAAGCAATGAGCTGGTTCTTTGTAACACAGCAGAACGCAAACACACAGAGCACGTTACAGACTGACACTGAGCATTTCCCTGGAAGGATTCCATGAGGACCATAGCATCCACAGAGACCAAAGGGAAGTCATTTTAAGGAGGAAGGTGTTTCCAGTGAACAAAAAAAAGTTGTAGATAAGTTGAAAGGAATAAAATTTATTCCTGTAAACTTTTCACTTTCTAAACTAAAAAAAAAAAAAGGCATTTTTAAACTCTGTTGAAACAAATTAGAAGGATTTTTAGTTTACTACTTTCTCACAACAACAAAAAAAAAATCTCTGATGAAGAAATAGCCAAGCTGAAAACTAAACATCAGATGATGGTATCATTTCAGACTGTCAAACCTGATTTAAATCAAATAAATTCTGGCACCAGCATGCTGCTTCCAGTGGCTTTATTTGCCTGGGCAGGCACTTGACAGTGGCTCAGACCCCCCTGAGCTCACGCTCCAGGATCCCAGTGAAGCCCGAGCCTCCTTATGGGAAGACAGATGGCAAGTTTTTTTGCAAGTACTTGTTACCTGTCAGCTCAAATTGTGAGTCACCACTAGCATGCAGGTTAAAGCATGTGCTCTGTGCCAAGGTGCACAGTCAGAACTGAATATTTGGGCGAGCGACTTGGTGCCTGGGGAAGAGGCAGGGCTGGAGCCTATGGACTGCCATGCCAGTGGGCTGGGCAGGGCTCGTGTGTCTCAGCGTGGCGCACGGGATTGAAGATTCTACAGCCAAAAATCGGAGTCTGGTGCCCAGAGTTTACTTGACAAGTATCTCCCAACAGAATATTATTGCCGAGAACCAGAACAGTAACCAGAAGGAAAGGTGAGATTACCCAATGGATGTCCCTGGATTGCACATGCATGCAAGGGCAATATAATAGCCAGAGGCAATAACCTGTGTATGGCACAGGGGCTTAAAAAGCACATGGAGGAAGAGGAGCTTCTCCCCTCTTGCCTTGCTTACCTGTGGCTTCCCAGTCAGTGCTGTAGGCTCCCTCTGGCACCCACACCAGCACAGCAGGGCTGCACCATGGGCTAGCAAAGAACCAGCCCCACATCATTGCATGCTCACAGGGCAAGCAGTGGCTGCTGTTAGGAGAAGTTTAGGCTCCTCCTGAGTCCATGTTTTATGCTAGTTGAAAATTAATAGAGGGGAATGTTATTAGAGCTATGAAATAGGTATGCTGAGGAGTGCCCTTGCTGTGAATGGCATAATAAAATTAGGCAGAGTTTTGAGAATGAAACCCCCGAAAACTTTGAGCCCTGGAAAAGGAATACACGCTAACCCCAGAGACGCCATCAAGGTCTCTGGCTAAACTCCCCACAACATCACAGCACCACCCCCCACACTGGAGCAGCTTATGGACAGAGGATGCGAGAGGCTTCCTAATCTCGCCCAGCAGGCACAGAGGCTGAATCATTAACAACCCTCCAACAGCCAAACTGCGAGGCCAGTCCACTGGGGGCGGGGGAGGAGGTCATATTAGTAATGCTGGAGCCTTTGCAGCAGGTCACGCCAGACCCGCGATGAGTGGGAGTGATGCATCTGATGCACCGCAGAACCTGCCAGACCCCTGCCCCAAGCACGGCCACCACTCTGCCCACAGTCACAGCCACAGGCAGGCATGCAAGAGCAGTTAAGGTCTCAGCTAGGCAGACATTTAATACTATCCAGTTTGTTTGGATTTTCTTTTCCTTGAGGATAAAGCAGGATATGTTAGCTTATTTTGTAATAACAGAGATTTCTATCTCCCAAACAAAAACAAACAAGCAGGAACAACAGCAAAAAAAAAAAAAAAATCCATGAACATTCCTCTGCTAAAAAGAGTAACCTTGAGACATCTTCTCACTGATTCACTTGGGCATGATGCCAGAGCTGGCTGAACTTGAGGAGGAGGCGGCAGGGTGGGGAACATCAAGTATTTTCAAGGTTAGAAACCTGTCAGTCACCATTATTTGAGAGAAAATTCTGAATTATTTTTTGTAGGAGACAGAAGTTTCTATTTTGATTATTTTAAAAAATACCTTTCACTTTTCATTATTTTTCAGTTAAGGTAAAGTAGAAAAACTGATAGAAAAATCTGATAAGCAAAACCTTGCTTGACCTTTTCTTTCTCCATAATTTTATTAGAAAGAGGCTGAGAACGCCTCCTCCATAAATCCTCACTTTTTACAGCTATTCCAATCTTCCTGTGAAAGGATGAGGGAAGTGAGAAAAACCAAGTCCTAGATTTGAGGCAAAAATAAGATTTCCACAAAAATACATTACATAAAAATCCTACATGTAGGTAATTAATTTTTCAAATTAAACCCCTTTACTCGACAGCTTTTCTTTTTATTTATATGCGTTGAATACCAGTCTGGTATTCACTGATGTTATGCAAACATAAATTCGTCTGTAATTCCTGAAATTATGCATTTCAGGTGCAAGTTATTCACCATTTGCTCTTGTCCTACTACGAAGATGTCCAGCATCCAACCAGGCAGAAAAGCATCAGAGGTCCCAAGTAATCAAACTCAGTGCAGGCGTTGAACAGCCTGGCTGTAAGGAGCAGCATCATTACTCACACAGCCTACCTGCCAATTGCTCATGAACCTTAAGCATGTCAGAAAAAAAGTCAGATTCATGAACTCTCCCCTAACCAAAATGATTTGGTGACAACTTATTATTATTACTATTATTCTAAGAAATGCACTAATCTGCCCTGCGGATGCTGTCCTTGGTGCACCCACACGCAGCTCTTCCTCTGCTTGGGCTCAGCATGAGCTCCAGCTTTAGTTTTTCCTCCTCCACTCATTCATTTTGGGTGATCATATCTACCTGACAGGAAGCATGTCCATGGGTCATCTAAGAGCGTAATGTCTACATGACAGCAGCTGTGTGATTTTTTTTTTTT
>VZTL01008705.1:92084-103703 GCA_013400535.1 Scopus umbretta
TGGCTCTTACAGTGGTGTTTTTACTGGTAGTCCAAATGCAACAGCCATTGATACTGATGAGAATTCTTCCGCTGGTTTCAGTACATGTCTGATCTGAAATCCTAAAAGTAAACGAAGCCTGAAATTCCCAGAAATAGAACTCTACTGCCATCCAACAAATATATATATATGTACATAGATATGTATGTATGCATGTATACACATATATATATGGTAAATTTTTATATTTCATTTGCCACTAATGGAAAAAGTTTTTTTAGATTTATTTATGTATATATGTTTTTTGATTACTGACAACTAAAGTTTGATCATTTTTCACATGATGACATCAGGCTCTAAGATTTTCCTTCCCTTTCTCCCTAGTTACCAGAATGAAAGTTGTTCATGAATCATGAAGGTTAAATACAAATAACTTGCATTACCACTCACAGAAGACATGTGGTTAATTGCTGTCTGCCTTTATTGTTAATTGCTGAATAACAACATACTGGCACATCTACCACAGGCTTCTGAAGGTAAACAAACACAGCATATGCCCTAATTGTTTGTGTTCCCCTTACCTCACTTTTTCTTACAAAACAGCATGGGTAAAATTCACCGATCCTGTCCCTTAATCTCATTTCCCTTACTTTAAACATGTTAATTCCTCTGGCTGGTAACTCCTGTGAAGTCTCCCAGACAGAGAAGAGTTGGGCCAAACAGAAAGACTTCAAAACAGTTCCAGTAAATTAAGTCATCTGCTCTCCAAGACCAAGATCTGCTCTCCATCTCCTTCCCTCACCATAGAGTGGTTTAGGGAGATGGAGTAGTTCCATCGTGTCATAGAATCATGGACTCATTAAGGTTAGAAAAGACCTGTGAGATCATCTAGTCCAACCATCAAACCAACAACACCATGACTAAACCATGTCTCAAAGTGCCACAACTACACGTTTTTTGAACACCCCAGGGATGGTGACTCCACCACCTCCCTGGGCAGCCGGTTCNCTGCCCAATTTGGTGTCATCTGCAAACTTACTGAGGGCACATGCAATCCCCTCATCCAGATCATTGATAAAGACATTAAACAAGGCTGGCCCCAGTACTGAGCCCTGGGGAACACCTCCTGTGACCGGCCACCAACTGGATGGAACTCCATTCACCACCACTCTCTGGGCATGGCCATCCAGCCAGTTTTTAACCCAGCATGCCTAAGCCATGAATGACATTCGACCAAGCCATGTGACCAAGCATTTCTTTCCGGTTTAAGTCCCTTGGAAAGGGGGACTTTGCACTGAGAAAAGCAGTTACCCTGCTCCACTGTGCTGGTGTTCACAGCCCTCTCGGGCTCCCTGGGCCCTTGCCAACACTTCCCTGGGTTATCTAAGAGACTTCTCATTGCTGTCAAGAAAGAAAAAAGATGGGTCAGTCAGGACCCCAGGACAAGGACCCCCAACAGTGTATTTTTCTTCTGTGAGACTGAGTCTGGCTATCCAGGAAGGCAAATCTCCCGTTTTGAAATAGATATTGATTGTGCAAGGAATTGTCCTCTCACACGCAGTGCTTTAGCTTTCCTGCAAACTGTAAATGCCTCAGTAGCCTGGAACCTCAGCCTCTGAATACACAAATGCAATTTGATTCACAAGATGAGATGCATTTCCAAAGGATCTCTGAGAAACAGGACTGGACACATTAGATACAACACACTTCTCAGATCAAATCAAAGGATTCAGACAGGAAAATAGCATAAGTATTTGCTGGGATTATATACCATCTTCATGGTGTTACTCTTGAGTTCCCATATCACGTTCTTGTTCACTTTTCCATTGCTATCCTTCACAGACATTTTGTATTTTTCTCCCTTTCCCATGACATTAACCAAGTTCTGCTGGAGAGCAAGTGCTTCTTCTCATTGAATTTAAATTTCTCTCTGTAGAAACAGACAAGCAAGAACCATATTTCCCTGTCTATTCTTGGCCTTGCCATGTTCCTGACACTCAGGCTGAAAAACCTAGAAGGCAACAACCTTGCCAAAAAATCAGGTTGGCATGCAAAGGAGATAAAATCAGTAACAGAAGTGATTAAGGAGCTGTAGGTGCTACTTTACAAGAACAGACTGAAAAACTAAATCTGTATAACCAGGCTGAATGATAATTTAATCAGCACTTCTACAGGCTATTGAAACATTAAAGGCCAAACCTCCAAAGACATGGAAATCAAGAGGATTTGGGCACCTGAATGTCTCCAAGAGGCTAGGTGAACAGGCCAGAATCTTCCCCCCCACCCCGCCTCAGCCTTTTGAGGAGAATTTTTAATTTCAACATCATGTCACTGTAACCAGCAGAGCTAGTAGAACTTTAAATAACTCCCTACTTGTTATGGAAAAAGTACAGAATTACAGCTGAACAAATTAGAGGATAGTTAAGGTGATCTATGGAAATGTTGCCATATAATGGGGTAAAACTGAAAAAAAAAAGTCAAAGTATAAGGTGAAATTCTCGTATTTGCAGATCAGTGGCAATGGAGGAAAGAATAATAGTGGAAAATGAAAGTGCCCATTACTGAGGCATTGAGAAGTGGAGTGGTCAACAGATGAGCAAGGAGAGTGTTTCCCTAGCAAGTGAATGAATGTTTATATCTAATTCATATTTTGCATTTATGAACGGCTGTATCACTCAGGACAGAGTAGCCAGGAAATTAGAGGCTTATCATTTCTTTAGAGATAGGAAAGAAGGAAGGAGGAAAGAGAGGAAAGGGTGTAAGGAACGCCTAGAAAGCCAGCCGTTGAGATCACGTTTATCAGGTGTGGAAGGCAAAGATTCAGATCCCCACTCTGCACCACATGGAGCCTTGCTCCCTTGTGGGAGAGTTTTGTAGGTCTCACCTGCTCAGAAAAAAATGAAACACTGGACCTTGCAGTTCTTTACAGAGCAGAATTCCTGGTTCCTGGCCAGTCCTACCTCGCAGTCTAGCTAGTCTGCAAAGCTGGCAAGCATCAGTATTTCCATTGCCCAGATGGAGGCACAGAGGAGGGTACACTGATGGACCAAGGTCACCTAGCAGGCCAATAGCAGAGCCAGCAAGAGGTCCCAAGTCTTCAGAGCCCTGCTGTGAGCCATCCTGCCTCTTCTTACTGGCTGTTTCCATTCCTGACATCCATCACTCATTACAGATGTCATTAAAATCCAAATAAAACACAGCAAATACTTACTATTAATTTTAAAAAAATATACAGGGGTGTTTTTCCCATTGAATCCTGTCAGATTCTTTCATGAAATTTGCCAGATTGGTACGAAAACAAATACACATAAATTAGCAACATATGACATGACATGTCTGAGAACATTCACTCCCTTTAATCATTCCCACAAGCATTTTGTCATTTTTCTGTCAGTTCTGTTGATAGGAAAGGAAACCACTTTACAATTTTAATCTCTTTTCCCTGAGCACATTTTGTTCTTAAAGTTAGGTGATATAAAGCTAACGTATTGGAAATGGGGGAGGCTGGTTAGGGAACAGGTCTCTTTTTTCCCCTATTTAAGAGGGAACAAACATCCACTGGGACTTTTGCAGGCATTGCACTCCTTCCCCCCATCTCTTCACCTCCTTAAAGTATGCAAAGACCGTTTCTCTTTAAACCTTTCTGAGAAGGAAAAGGACAGATACTTCAAGTCAATCATCTTGATTAATCCACAAATTTTCAGCAACAGCCACCAGCTTCCTCCACATGACCTTGATGTCAGGCTCAGAACTGCACAATTGTATTCTTACATTTTCAAAACCAGACCACATCAAAGGCATCTACACATTACCTGCATCTTCATGTTTGGGCCCCAGTCAAATGAAAAATAGAGGTACAGAACAAATGGTGCTCTCAAGGGCTGATGATGAGCACCATGGTCATGCCATCCTCCCTGCCCAACCCTGGGGAAGTCTGTTGCCACATTTGGATTTTGATTTCTCATGTACTTTCTTGCACACTACAAAACAAGCCTGGAGTTCTGCACAGTGTATCTAGGGATAATCAAAAACAACATGATGAATTTATGACAAAAATGAAAAAATGATGCAATATGATACATTGCAGTAATATGACTATTACATTGCTGTCCTGGTTGTAGCTGGGATAGAGTTAATTTACTTCCTAGTAGCTGGTATAGTGCTGTGGTTTGGATTTAGTATGAGAATAATGTTAACAACACACTGATGTTGCTAAGTAGTGCTTACACTAGTCAAGGACATTTCAGCTTCTCATGCCCTGCCAGTGAGAAGCTGGGAAGGGGCACAGCCAGGACAGCTGACCCAAAAAGGGCTATTCCATACCGTATGGCGTCATGCTCAGTATAGAAACTGGGGGGAGCTGGCTGGGGCAGGGGAGCTGCTGCTCAGGAACTGGCTGGGTATCGGTTAGTGGGTGGTGAGCAATTGCATTGTGCATCACTTGCTTTGTATACTACTACTACTACTACTATTATTATTGTTGTTGTTGTTATTATTATTATTATTATTATTTCAATTGTTAAACTGTTCTTATCTCATCCTACGACTTTTCTCGCTTTTTCTCTTCTGATTCTCTCCCCCATCCCACTGGGGGAAGAGTGAGTGAGCAGCTGTGTGGTTTTCAGTCACTGGCTGGGGTTAACCACAACAATTGCACAGAAGAAAATGAGAATGGCTGGGAAAATATAAAAGGATAAGAGACCATTATTTGTTTGACTTGAACTGAGTAAGATATCACAAGACAGGAAGGGATGAGGAACTTCACCTTCTTCCCCAGAAGTCACTACAACTCGCAGCAGGTGTAGCAGTTGTTGAATGGGGCAGCAAGTGAACAGTGAAACATCAATGACTTTTGATTAATTGGGCCCAAAAAGCTAGTATGGTCTTTCCGAGGGAAGTCTAGGTCCACGAGACCATGAGTCTGGGTCCATAAGATATGGAATTAACTCTCCAGAAAGGGATACTTCCATGTAACTTGTCCAAAATACATTTTATAAACTAGAAAGACAACTAGCTCTTGTGAATGTAGATGTTTAGCCATCCCCAAAATCAGATGCATCTAATAAAAATCTGTTCTTGTATCAATTTAGATCACATTTCTTGGCTAGAACCACTTTCTATGAATATAAAGTGCCTGTTTGTGCCTATTGCTTTATCTTTTTCATGCTTCTCAGACCTAGCTATTATCCATCTTGCCAATGGTTATTTATTACTGTGTGATTATAGGCAAAGTAGGTAATGACCTATTAAATCACAAACCAACACTTACTATCACCAAACCAAACTCCAATTGCTAGAAAAGAATCACTTAATTTCATATGTGGTTAAGAGTTTACATTTTTGCAGTCGAGATAATAGATGGTCGCTGCAAACATTTTTCCCAGGAAACTGGCAGTTGGACTAAGTACCCTATAGCTCATGTTTAAACTGTAAACAGAGGAATTGTTCTTGATGCATATTCCAGGCATAGGGCTATGCCCAGAGTAGCAGGAAACAATAGCAAATATATTTTAGGTTTTATCTTACAGTGTGCTCTAAAAAAGCGTTGGCATTTGTCAGCACACTGCTTTCTCCCTTTGAACACCTAGAGGTAGCTTATGCAGACAGGTACAAGGCAGGTGACGCATGCAACCTTCCTCCAATCATTTCAAGTTCTCCCCCCAAACCAGGCATGACTGCCCTGAATGAGACCAGATCCAGCACAGATATGGACACACTCTTCCACTCGCAGCAGGAGAAACAGGGAGGCAAAAAGGGGTGCCAAACTTTAACACCATCTATCCAAGGAAATGCTCCTTTTACCAAAGAGGAAAGCCAAGTGTCGGCCTGCATCATCACTTGCACACTATGTTTTTGTGATTGTGGATGAATCATTAGTATTGGCTCTGAAATGTACACAAAATCATACAGTGGAAGAAACAAGCCTTAGCACGGAAACAGCAAGAAAGAAACATGACAGGTATTTAGATCAGGTATAAACCAACTGTATGTATTCTACATGAGATACTATATTTAACTGGTAATAAAATAACTACCCAAGAGTTTTTGCTAGCCAGAGGCTGAAAAAGCTTACTTGGAAAGAATTCAAAGTCAAGGCCAAATAAAAAAAACTGTAGTTAAGTTTGGCATGTTTACATGAAAGACTTTTGTGATAAGCAACTGCAAGTCTTCTGCCAAGACCTGACTGACTGCCAAAAGGTCATGTTTATAAAGGTTGCAAGCAAATCACCGGCTCAGGTCTCCATCCAGAAACCTGTGAAGTTGAAAAAAGCTCTTTGCAATATTCAGTGAGTTACTTTCCCCACTCCCAAATAGCAACTGGTGTAGCAAAGAAGAATTTGTTAAGCAAAATAGGAAAACACCAGTGCAGTAGATAAAGCTGTCATATAATATCTGCATATAATACCTAGTTCCTGAAGTATAATTAAAACCATTTCACAGTCTCTCCTCCGGCAAGGTGATTCCTAAGACAGCTGTTTGCCATCTTCCTTTTTCAATATGACTGCACTCACAGGTCAGGATTCAGTCAGCAGTAAAGCCAAATTCAAGTCACCGCTGATTTGGCAGAAGCTGCATCTCCGCTGCCAGGCAATTCTCTCCCCACTGCACCCATGCTTGACATCCCCATGGCAGGCTTCCTCCCATCTACTTTTGCAGCAAAAACATGAGCCCCAGTGCTCATACACACAGAACCCCCTTCAGTGTTTGTTTTTGCTTTCCAGCTTAAGGAAGCTATTCCAAAATATGTCTCAGCCTTTTCTTTTTCAGGCTCAAACTTTTGCATCCTAATAGTAGAAGCCATTGCCTGTCTACATTTAGGGAGATACTAAGCACACTTGGGCATAATAAATTATGTGCTGGTACGATGGGGAACTTTTCTTTATAATATGCCCCCCTTTTAACAGAAATTTCTCTAAAGACAAAAAAAAAAAAGAAAAATGTTCATGTTTCAGCCCCTTTGGGCCCCTACATTTACCTTTTCTTCCCTCCACCAGAGTGTTTTGCCTGTTTTGAGATCCTCTTGCCTCTGAAAATCCAGCTCTAGGAAGGAAGTCATGGGGTTTTATTTTGCTTGAGACTGCAGTGCCCAGGCATGTGCAGCCTAAGACAAAAAACTAATAGAGCATTATTTCTGACCATTTTTGATCTGTTTCTGCCACTGTGGCAGCATGAGACTTTAAGTCATTTCTTATGCTTACTCTAAAGGCTGAATCCTCAGCTGGTATGAGCAGGAATAGCTCTGCTTTGACTTCAGCACAAGATGTCTGATGAAAATATGTCTCAATAGCATTGGAACCCAAAGTCAGGTGTCCCTGTGTGACCCCACATACAGTCATGTGGAGACAAGGCTAAACAATACATTTTCTTCAAATACGTTACTCATTTCTCTTCCAGGAATAGCCTCTATAGACTATCAGTAAAATGGCTTTTTCAGAAGCATTAATTGTACAACAGAACATGGAGATCCAGAAAATCTCCAAGGTATCAGCAAAAAACAATGATGAGATACCTCAGCCCAAGAAAGCACGTAAAACATGTTAGTTACAGCATGTGAAAAGTCCTGCTGACTTCTTTCTAAAGAGCCCAAAGTGTCTTAGATTCCAGGAAACTATTTGCTATTATGGGTTTGCTAGTACTGATTGAAATCGGGGTGCTTTGGGCTTTGCCTGTGCAAGATCTAATGGAAAGCTTAACTGTTCTTTTTTTCTAGAGCCAACTGCTTGTTTTTCTTCTCTCCATTATAGGCACTTTCAAAAATGAAGACCTAGAAGACGTGTACTGAGGGTTCCCAAAATCCTGCAGCTGAAAGAAAAGTGCAAGGGAATTATTACTGGTTTTACTTATTTATTTGTCTTGAAATACTGCCCAGAATGTCATACGACACGATAGGATGCAGGATCTCTGCAGAGAATAATTCACAGTCTAAATAAAAAGACCAGCCAAATGCCTTGCTGGGTGCTCACATCATGCCAGCCACTTCTTAGATGCTATCAACCCAGATGCCGTAGCCAACTCGCAATAAACACTGATCTTTTACTTTTCTTATTTGTCCCCCGCCCCGCCCGCTGCTTTGCATTAAAGCCCATGCACTGGAAGAGACACAGTGGAGACTGGAAAGAAAGTCAGACTGGTGACGCCTAGATACACAGGCTTTCCAGCCATGAAGCGGAGGCACTCCTTGAGCAATCCCACGTTTGCAGGACTGTCCTGGCAGTTCTGTTCTGTCTTCCTTGGCAAGGAGTTGGAGGATCCTTCTTCCCAGCCAAGGTTATATGGAACCCGTGCTTACCATACAGCAAAGAAACATAAAAAGTATATCGTCCATTTTAAGTGGACTATATAACATTCTCTGCAGGAAAATAAATAGTATTTAGCATAAAGGAAAAGGTCTTTACTAGTTACATAGATAATATTCACCACATGTCTTGGTAAATTTTGTCCTCCCACTAAAATAGGAAAAATGTTGCAAGCTCAACAAAAGAACTGGAAAAAGTTTACCTCCACCCTAGAAAGCAATCTCCCTTTTTGCTTGTTGTTGGTTGTAAGTTTTGTTAGGTGATTCACTGAGAAATTTTTCAATAAAAGTATTTGCCAGGATACTTCAAAAATGTGTTAGATTTTGAACAGCACTCACAGAACCTATCCAACTGAGAAACAATCTACAGAAACAGTTGTTCTGCGGAGACCAAATTCAAAGGCCATGATATTTTGTCTTATCATTTCTTAAGGAAAATTGTAGATTAAAATGGTGGTGCTGGGGAAAAATCTGTATGAAGCCATAGGAGCTCAAGCCTTTTGAATTCCAACATATATTTGCAGGTCAGTAACTGAGAAGTGTCCATTAGCTCCAAATACACCTCATAAATTTCTTTAACAGAAAGCACATGTTTGGAAGGTAATGCATTATGTTAGTGTCTAGTTCTTTCAATTTCAGAAGAAGGAGTTTCTATAATTATATCACTGTATAGCACATGCTCTTTTATACCTAAATGTTCTAGATAGATGGCCCACGTTGCTCACTAATTGGGTGTATGCTGTGCCATCACTCATGAGGAGTGAGTGTCACTGCACAAAATTTGCAGCCCAGTAGCAGGTGACAGCTCTGCTCGCAGTTGCATTTGTTTCTATTACAGTTCCTCCCACCAGATGAGAGCTGGTCTTCAGGATATAGCCCTATAGCTTTCTCGCACAATGGCTGTGTCAGAGGAATCCCATTCTGGCCACGCACAGGGCTCTTCACGTCTCCCTGTCCCACTTACATTTTCTTTACTAGCTGAGGAGGCTCCAAAGATAGTCTTCTCCTATGGATTACAGACCTGCTACAGCCGAGTATTGGGGCAGTCAGGGATCTGGCCAGAGGTGTGGGCTTCCTTTTCATTGTGTAGGCTCAGGTTTCACCCTGACATGCTTTCTGGAAACATCCAGGAGAACACTGAGACTAGAGAGCTGAAAAGAGCTTTGCAGTCCCACAGAATGGACACAGATCAAGGTAACATTTTCCAAAGTAGCTACATTGATGTAGGGTGCTCAGCTTCCTTTTAGAAACTCTCTTCTGAAATCTAAAGAAGAATTAAAAAAAAAACAAAACAAACCCACAAGAACACACACACACAAAAAAACAACCAACCAACCAAACAAACCCCCCACTTATTTCAGTGGTCATCCGGTCAGTGTATAGTTACATCTCTCTGTAGGTCCAGCACCACCAACTAGGAGCAGTGCCTTGGTGCAGACCCAGTCCATCCCCCTCATCACCGTTGGCGTTCAGTTGCTTGAAGCTACTGAGTACCTGCAGAATCTAACTTGCAAAACCAAGAGTACCTAATTCTCATTAAAAATACCTTCTTTTTCCTATTTGGAGGGTTTTTTTCATCCAAGGCAATTATTATTTGTCATAAATAAGAACTGCCAGCTGTGAAAAACATTCAGTTCACTGTTCTAAAAATGCTTTATAATTGTTTCTTTCTACAGCAAAGAATTTTCTAACTACTCTGTGGTACATCCAGCCAATCAGGGGATGTAGTGGAAGGAGTACTGATAGGGCTATCTATCACTGTCAGTCAAAAGGATTGGAGCCTCCAGAGTGCACTCACTAAGCAGAAAGTGTGGTGTTTGCAGCACACTGGCAAATCTCTTAGGATTACATTGCAAATGAGGATGCTCAAGAAATATCATCACATAGAATGAAAATATGGTATCCAACATATTGAAATCATGCTCTTACCAGATCTAGGATGTGGTTCTTTGCTTTTAAACTGTCATTCCAAAAAGAGCATGTATTGATCTCGACAAAAAACCAAAAGAGTGTCCTTGGTAATTAATGCCTAGGACGGAGTTGAGAATGAACAACGAGGCTGAAGAAGGCATTACTCTTGCAGATGGTATTGCCCGCAGATGAAGGCTACAAGGAAGAAGCAAGTTGACTAAGAAAATAACTCTTGCTTTAAGTAACTTTCTTGCAGTGTCTGAAACAGTGCTGGAGCATGGGAAGATGAGCTGCTCAAAACTCACTTGTCAAACAATTCACATGAATTCAGACAGATTTTGATTTACAAGAGTTTCACATTTCCTGATTTTCCCTTTTATTTTTATAGTTTCAGCAATCCCAAAATTAAAAGAAAAATGTCTTAGTTTAAATGGATGGGGCCAAGTAACCAGGAGAAGTGGTGCTTCATTCATCTTTTGAGTGTTCTCTGAGGTTTGAACTTTTGGGGAAAACCCAAAATGGGGAAAGATTTGGAAAAAATGAGCACTAATGAGTGGCTTCACTTTGTTCAATCTACTAAACAGAAAGCCGATGGGATAGGTTGATAGTCTTTCTATATATTAAATGTTGTTATAAAAGGATGATGAGTTCCAGGTTATTCTCTGCCCTAGTGGTTGAGGAAGTAGGAAGGAAGGATAAGAAAAAAAAATGTGCTTTATTAGCAGCAAAGATTATTTTTGGATACTAGGAAAAAAAATTCTTAAGGCAGTAAGGGATTGAGGTATGCTGCCTTTGGATGTGCAAAAAACCCTTCACTGCAGTTACTGAGAAGAGTTAAACTGTGATGTCTTGGGGACTGTGTGGGCTGATTTGATCCTTCCTCAGAGCAGCACCTTGAGCTAGAAAGTCTCTGGAGGCTCTCTCCAGCCTTTCACTCACAGTTTTCTATGTGATACCCTGCTGCAACATCGAGAGGAAACATTAATTCTGCCTTCCTCTGGCCAGAGTTACAGTGGTAAATATGTGACAGGGGAATTGAAAGGAAAAAGTCGTCATGCCAAATGAGAGTACAGATGACAAAGGCGGCCTTCAGGCCAGGGCCTGGGCAATAAGGGAACAATCACATAAATGCTTACAGCAAGTTCAGCTGTAAAAAGCAGCCCACAATCTGAGCAGAGGCAATACATCTTTGAGGGACAGGATTTCTGCAGGAATTAGTACCACCATGTAGAAAGGCACAGCTTCTGCTTAGCAAAATGAAATAATCTCAAACAACGTCATGATTCCCACAGCCAGATTTTGGTGGTTACACAAATGGTTACTTACACTGTTAGGAAAGTGCTAGCTGAGGAGGTAGTCTGAGAGTTTTTCATGCTAGGTCTCATCATGCTGTCAATAAAATCAAAATACTTCAAAGGAAGAAGAGCTAGACC
>VZTL01008705.1:103743-132510 GCA_013400535.1 Scopus umbretta
TGCAGCAGAGAAATTCTGCAGCAAACAGGTTGATTTTTCTCTCCTGTGGCAGCAGAAGTTTCAAGCACTCGCTTCACTGTCACTGCAGCAGCCGCCTTTGGTGTCTCACCACCTGGAAGTCCTACTTCTTTCTCACAAAGCACCATGTTCATGCAAGTAGCTGCTGACATTTGGTCTTACTTCTCCCTCAGGAAAGGAGAATGGATGTCACTGCTTCTCTGCTTGATTGCCAAGAGGCGGTTGGCTGTCATTGTTCCTTCTTATCGCTGAGCTCTTCTTCTCCTGCCTAAACCTGTCAGCTCTTGTAGGCTATTCTGGTTTTGACAAAACACAAGCAGGAAGCAATCCCTCCCTTGTACCAGGTAGCAGAGTGATGGTACTGCTAAATTAACTGTATCATCTCACAAAACTTTGGGATGAAGGAAACACTAATCAGTCATTTTAATGTGACTATGGGGAGAGCTGGATGAGAGCCAGTATTTTCCAAAGTGACTTGTGCTTAGACATTCCCAGGTTTGGGAAATATTAACAGCTCCATTTTCAGAAAGCTGTGGGAACTCATACTTTGGGGACAAATACATTAGAATGTGTGTCTGAATGTCAGAGGCCTTCTCTACAACTGAGCACTCAAACGCAGAGTTATTCTTAAGTCTAAGCAATATTAAGCAATAAGCAGTAAGTTGAGAAATTTCGGGTGGTAGAGCTATACTCCAGGAGGGAGTGGCTGGCGTTCCCCGCAGTCCTCCAGCAGCTTTGCTGACAGGGCAGGGTGTGTGATGTATGTGCACTGTTACTAATCAGTGGCAGGGCTTCAGCTTTGAAATGTTCATCAAACAGTTTAACACCTCAATGGAGCAGCATAATGCAATTCATTTTGAAGGTGTTCCATTCCCATTCAAAATGATGGCTGGACCATGTTTACAGTGAAATTGCATTTGTCCTTATAGCACATGCTTTCCAGATTCTGAGAGAATGTAAATTCTGTGTTGGACGCTAACTCTCAAGATGGGTAATTGGGCTACAAGCTAGCACCAGGCATGGGGATACATTAGAGCCTACAGGAGAGCACAGCACAGTACCTATATAGGTAGGTCAAGCTGTGAACATTCACGTTCTTTCCCCCTCACTGTATTTCTGCTCCATCCCCAGCACAGCCCCCTCTCCCTTTGCACAGCTGAATGCCATTTGGCTGCCAGAAGTGTCACACACAAAAAGAACACTTATGTAGCAGTGATTTATGCCCAGTATTCCCAGCTGTGGAGATCACACAAAGGTACTGACAATACTAGTGATAGGATGAGAGGAAATGGCCTCAAGTTGTATCAGGGGAGGCTTACATTGAATATTAGGAAAAATTTCTTTACTGAAAGACTTGTCAAGCATTGGAACAGGCTGCCCAGAGAGGTGGTGGAGTCACCATCCCTGGAGGTGTTCAAAAAACATGTAGATGTGGCACTTCGGGACATGGTTTAGTAGGCATGGTGGTGTTGGGTTGATGGTTGGACTAGCTGATCTTAGAGGTCTTTTCCAACCTTAATGATTCTATGATAATACAGTATCAGCTAAATAGGATGCCAAGGAGTATTTTGGCAACAATAACACAAACCATGGTGAAAGAGAGGACACAGAAACACACCCCCTTGCTCGGAAAGTACAGAACATGAAGAAAATACGTTAGACACATCCAACACAGGGAAAAATGTCTTAGTGATATCTCAGTTTGGTTCCACTGGCAGCCACCTGGTGATTTGACAACACCACTCTTCCTCTTCATCCCATAAGGTCCCCATGCACAGATACCTCATTTCAACACCTTCAACACTCTGTTTACCTCAGCCTCTCCATGCCTATCCTCTATTGCCAGGCTTCAGGCTGACCACACATCTCTTCACTCTAAGGACAGTCCTGCTGTCAGAGTCCACCCACCCCCTTTTGTACTGTTTTTAAAGCTTATCCTCAACTTTACTCTTGTGTCCGCACTGAGGGCCTCTCTGGAGAATCGTTTTGTTCACAAAGACACAGGAATTGCATACAAATTATTTTTTTCTGCTAATTCCTATTCCTTTTCTGCTAATCCCTGCCTGCTGCTCTGTGGCATGACTTTGCTCTGGGCTCCTTCAGACCATTCCCAAATGCCTGAGTCAGTTCAGACCATACTCTGGTTCCCACCAGACCTCCAGCTGCCTCCTCCACAAGGTCTTCTCCCACCTCACCTTTCCTCCCCTACTGCATCTTAATAGCACAGATGGCCACAGTTTGTCATCCACACTGCTCACCTAAGGGGATTGCTGTTTTGGGAGAGAGTAACAAAAAAACCAAACCAAAACAAATCAAAACAAACAAAAAAGGAACAAACAAACAAACCTGCAGAGGCAGCATGGGCATAGACATAAGAAAAAGTGCAAAAATTGACAGGAACGTACAAATACTTTTTTGATACAAAACGTATGTGGAAAGGAAAACATCTGAACTGAGCATTTGTGCATTGGGAAGGTGGCTGCTGTGTTTGAAGCTGGGTTACTTGTTGCAGAGGCCTCTCTGTAAGAGTTCCCACAGTTAAGACATATAAATTCTCATAGCCTAATTTCCAGCAGTGCTCATCACCTCTCACTGGTTTAATAGTTCCAGGGGGAGCTCAGCCATGCTCAGTAAATGCCTGACTTTCAGAGAGGCTTTCCATTTGTTGTTATACAGACTTTAATTTGAATCCACAGCCTTTTGAAGGCTCAGAGGGCTAAAGTTTGCACTGTCAGACAGGTGCAATTAGCCCCGTCTGCACCTGCAATTCATTTACAAGTTTGAAGACATGGACCTGTGTAATTTCTAGTGCAAAACTGAGCTTGGGGAAAAAATAAGTTATTTCAGAAAATAGAATTTGCTTGTAACATAAAGGAATCAACCATCTTGAGTGATGGGACAGGGAAATCAAACATCACTGCGGATTCAGACCTACCCAGCAAGCAGCTAGGACAGTCCTTACATGCATTGCCAGATCTTTCTTAAACATATACATCCATGGCTGATGCTAAAAACTGATGCAAAACGATGCTATTACTCCACAGTAATGCCCTCTGCAGTGGCCAAGCTCACCTTGTGTTCTGCCTACACAACCCAGGATCAATCTTAGTCTATTTCTGACTTCTCTGTCTGCTGCTAGCAAGCATCAAGCTACTTATCCTTACACCAAGACAGTATTTTAAGCTGGGCAAAAGGAAAACTGAATTAATAGCAAACTCTTGCTTTGTAAATTGGGACTGAATTCAGCAAGTACTTTAATCAAAGAGGGAGAAATGCTGAAAAAGCCTACTGGTCTTACTTCATATTTTCAAGATTCATTATTGATACTACATTTCGCAGAAATTTTATTCATTTTTTTTTCAAAGCAAAAATTAAAAGGCTTAGATAATTTGAAAATCAAATTAACTATTCATTTCAGCTGAATAAAGCATCTGGGTTGGAGTGATGTTGAGTTTTTCTTTCACAGGAAAGACAAAACTACCTGCATTTCCCCCAGAATTCATTTTCTTACTGCTCTCCTCATGAGAGGCAATAGTATGATGATAGCACTCACTGCCTTTCAAGGAACCTCATGCCCATGCTGGTATGTTTGGGTTTTGAGGCCAGGAATCCAAATCTTGGTCCGTATTTACAAATGGATGCACAAAAGCCTGTATGTGTATGACAGAAAATGACAGCTACCCTCTGCTTTGCTACCTGTGAGGAGTGAAAGGGGAGATGCAGGTCCATGTGCAGCTTAGATCTACTAATATCCCTTCTGCAATTTGTTTTGTGAATCAAATCATTTCACCAGATCCCTTCATCATCCTGCAAAGAATGGATCCTACCACATTGTCTTACTGGTATGAAAATCAACTAGTTATATTTCCATTATGGAAAAAAGAAAACATTCCCAGAACTTATTACAGCTGCTATAGGAAGGTTTTTATTCTCCTGCATCAAAGCACTCTAAGTATTATTTACAGTGTTATGATTTAGCGTATCTTGGATACAGGTGCCCACACCTTTCTGATGATTGTAGCGTTATGAAGATGAATGGGATGATATTAGTCACACCTATGATACATGGTACTTTTGAAGAAATAGTGCATAAAAAGGACGACCAATCCCATCTTTCTAAGTGTAGAAAGACACAGGAGGGGAGATAGAGCAGTACCGCGGTATAGGATGGGTGCAAGTATGTGGAATGAAAAGAATGGAGGCATCTCATGTGATCATTGTAATACCACACCATTCATTGCTGGGTAGCCCAGAGGGTGGGAGAGGTTCATCCACCTTCCCAGCACCGATTCATATCCATGTTAGTGTTAAAAGGGACTAGAATGGTCACTGGTTTCTCCACTTTGCATATGACGGAATTTCACCCAGTAAGTCCTTCAGCAGACACATAACTTCTGAGTGAAGTTGATCTTATTTTTAGAAAAGGCATCTAGTTTTGATTTAAAGACTTCACATGACAATGAATCCAGCACAATCCAAGGTAAATTGTTCAAATGATTAATTCCCCTTGCAGCAAAACCGTATGCCTGTTTCTAGGCATAATACATCTATTCCTTCTTCACTGGTTTTCCAGTAACCAGGGGAGATGCTTCTACTGGTGGAATAGCTTTTTGACAAAGAAAACTTTCTCAAGGCCATTGATATTACAGTCTACTCATCAATGGAATGGTAAATGCCTGGTTCCTATAGCTTGGTGCCTGGGGAGTTGAATCAGACCTGACAGGCATTTCTTTTGTGAACTGGCACTGGTGTGGCCATCATTCATATTTTGCAGGGGGAAAGGGGGAGGATGTGGGGACAGAGCAGGAGGCAGAGCTGCCCACCGAGGGGGCCCAGCATCACAGCTCCCTGGAGAGGGAGATGAGCATGGGACACTGACCCAGCAAAACCACTTGCCCTGCTTAGGACAGGAGAACCTGAGCTGTTTATCACAGCTTCCCCACTGCCCACACAGTTCCAGTTTTGTGGCTTGACCAGGAGCAGATTCAAACACAAATGATAGGAAGGGTACTTAGGGGACTGGAGAACCTCTTAGCCTTGCCCCCATCACAGGACATAAAACACCAACCTGCACAGTGCTAACGTAAAGGCTACAGTCAAGAAATCTGCCCCTCTTCTTGCCACGATCAAGCAAACAGAGCTCAGAGACAAGCCAACAACCTTCCACTACTGAGCATTAAGGATGGATGAAAGCTCAAAACTTTTCCATCTTGACAACAGCAGTGATTTACAGCCACACAAAAGCTCTGTAGAACAACTTAAAGCAAGGCTCCAAGGAGCCAAGATTAGTTACCAGACAGTAGAAAATAGGAGTAATCAATTTTGTTCAGCTTGGACTGAAGTTCTGCCACTTTCCTGAGGATCGAAACAAACACAATGGTGTTTGAACATCATTTTCTTTAGCTATTGAAGAGAAGATGATCCAAAAATTCAGAGGAAAAAAACCACTGCTTGGCTTATGTTTGGCTCTTTGGGATGTATATACAAAATTTTAAAAGATAGGTGTTGAGATAAATGAGGATGCAGTTAAGATTTTCCTGTTTCTCCTGGGGCTACTTTTTGCTACGCTTACTCCCATTAAGTAGGACCTTGCTCCTTAAACAGTTCACTGTGAACAGCAAGATTATTCAGAGAAAAAAACACTTTATACAAAAGCCTAGATCAGACTACAGGAAAAGGCAGGATTTGAATAAAAGGGTGCTTTAGGCAATTGGACTTCAGCTGTCCTGAACTACATCCTTGGTTTCTCACTGCTCAATGTGTCTTCTTAGTTGCATATTGTCTCATTTTATCTTCAGTAGGTGAGCCAGAAACAGTGGGAAAAAGCAAACTAAAGGAAACTATGAGTGATGATGAGGGCTTTGAACAGAAAGGGGGTTGTACTTGTGTTTTTTTAAATAAAATGATTTCACAGAAAGGTTTAACAAAATTTACCTAGCTTGTAATACCCTGCTAGATTAAAGGCTTAGGCACATTTGCAAAACGGAAATGAATCCTGTGTTTAATCATTGTATTATAATACACATTAATATTGCAACAGCTTTGAATTATACAATTACACAAATATTTTGCATTCTATGATTTGATTCAGTAATCTCATTTATTTTAGATTTTATTAGGTGTTTGCTTCAAATTCATTCAGTCAGATACTCATTTGGTTTGCAGCAGAATGGGAAGAATGATTTCTTCATCCTAATGGGAAGAACAGAGCCAGCTTTCATATCCCAGTGCTGCTCTGGAGCCTAAGTCTCTTCTCCCTGGAGCATTGTTCCTCTCACACAGGGAGGTAAGTTAATCTCCTACCTTTCCCTAATTTTCTTAAAGTAGAGGAAACGTACTGGATATATAACTGGTGTTTTTTGATTGTGGAAGGCTTTCTCAGGGGCTTTACGGATCCCTTCCTCCATCACTGCACCTATTGCTGTAACACAGCTGACAATTCCTAACCTCTCCATTGGGCATCTCCCCCACTTCTAATGATTTCCTCTTCTTTCCTCCCATACTACAGTACAGGTCAGACGAAGGGGTCTAATGCAGTTTGCTGCTGCTGAGGCTACTAGGAACTGCAAAAGAGCATGTAACTAACTGCTTAGACTGTTTATACTGTTGCTGTTTATATACATGGTGAAAAAGAGGGATACCTCGAAGTTAAAGGTTTGTTCAGCCCAAGCCTTGGAGGATTTTTGATTAACTGTGCAAAAGTTATATACACTTTCCTCCCCATTCTCTCCTAATACACAGGGATTAACCAATTTAGCTTATTATTTTAGGTTAACAGAGCAAACAAACAAAAAGACCAAAATGAAAGTCCCCATGAGATGACCTCCACAAACACAAATACCACTCCTGCTCCCCAGGAGTACCTGATCTTGGAAGCAGTTTGTCTTAGCAATAAATTATGGGTCAAATATAGAATATTGAAGTGTGTCTGTAAAAGCAATGGTTCAATTCCCTTGTCCACTGCCTAGGTATCTTCAATTTAGAGATGACTTGAGCTTTTGGAGCTAAAGATCTCTAGGTATAATCCTACTATGGTCTTAACTGAATCTGTAAACAGATAAGGCAAAGCCTGAAGAAAGGATGTCTCAAGCAGGTCAACCTATGCAGACCAGCACACACACACAGGCACACACATAAACGCACACACATTCTCCGTTCCAAAGGTTCAGAGTATTTAGTTAGCTGGAGGTAGGATTAAAGAAGAATTTAAGTCCCCCAAAACCTTTCCCTGAAAGTGATTATGTGATAACAGTCTGAGTTGAATCATCAAAAGCAGTGAAAGTTGAGACTGAGAACAACAACAAAATGAGTACTGCAGATTCACATGATTAATTCTTTTTAGGGGTTAAAAAAAAAAAAAGGATAGAGCAGGATTACTGCAGCCAGCCTTAGGCTTTGAGGGACTTTGAAGGCCCACAGAGAAAGAGGCACATTTCCAAAGTTGAGGGCTTCCTTCCAACTTGAAAGGCAGAGGGAGGAAAATAAGAAGTAGTAACAGGTGTGATGTTCTAGTGCATCAAAAACTGAAAATTTTCTTTCCGTATTCATTATGGAAGAATAAACCTAGAGTCATAATATGATATAACCACACAAAATTAATAGGATCTGCAATCCAGTACTTCAGGGGCTGAAAAAATAAAACAGCTCTTCCAGTGCCATGTGGGCAAAAGAGGGTCAGGCATATAAAATAACTGAGAAATACCAAGTATCCACTTGTGAAACAAATCCCTGCTATTTCTAAAAGAAGGATTCCATTTAAAAAATAGCTTATACACATTAAAAAAAATCAGCTTGTTAGACCACGCACAAAGATGGGATCTCAAAACAAGCATTGCCACTTGCTGCCAAGTCTAAAAGAAAAGAAAAATTGAAAGCCTATGTTTAGACCTCATCTATCAAAGGGTGCTCAGAGATAATAATGTAAATTAAAGATATTAATTTATACCAGATTAGTTAAAACCACGTTACACCATTGAGAAATTCATCTAAATAAAAATGGTCTTAATTAATTTTCTTAACTCACTTTGGAAATAGATTGAGAAACTGAAATCAGGGTACTTTTCAACAGAGTCTGTACAGGAGTTTAATCCAAACTTTTAAGCCCCTATAGGTATTTCTAATTCATCATAATGATGTATTTCTCCAAAATAGCTAGGATATATGCCTCAGCTTCACACACACACACAAGTAGATAACACGGATGTTAACTAGAGTGCAAAACTCCTTGCCACCAACTGCTCTGTCCTGTCTAATGGAGACGGTACAGTGCGAGGGCTGACCCTGCTCCAAATGCTGCTGGCAGCAGCCACCCTGCTGTGCTAAACTGCTAGCAACCTGCAGCGTTTGCTGTTGGCTCAGATTTCGGGTCTGCTGGAAGTACCTGGGTCACCCACCTATTGCAAACCAATTTCAGGAAGCTGTGAAGTAACAGGTCATGCAAACTGAGTTGTCTAGGCCACCTGCAACAGCAGCTTTGCTGCGCACCTCCGTCAGCTTCTCCCACTGCAGAAGTAGCACTTTTCAGAAAAACCGTGAACACATGGACTAAATTTAATCAGCCTCCCAAGGGAAATTAAAATCTCAAGGAAGGTTTGGAGAGACAGCAGTCCCTGTCAATGATGTCTCAATTGTTATTAATGGAAGGCTATACCTTTGAGGAACTTTTCTTCTCCCTTTCTCCCTGTTAAGGTGGTATTCAGACCTGCTCCCAGTACACACCTGTGGGGCTACAAAGATGTAGTTCAGAGAGTAGCAAAGGGTTCAACAATTTCCTCGCCACTGAGGGAGTTTAAGCTGCTTTTGGAGGCAGTTTTGGCTATCCCCGCAGAAGATGGCCTACTTGACCAGCTTAGCAGTCCATAACAGCCTCTCTTAGGTTTACAGTGAGGCACTGAAAGGAAGAAAAAGACTACCACTTCCACCTTTTCCCTGCTGCTGCCAACCTCTTCTGATGGCCAAGGTCAGTACAACCAGGATGCTGGGCACCTCTGTTGTTTAAAATCCCCACTCACCTTGGGATGTGGTCCACTTCTCCCTGGCTCTCAGAACCACAGGACAGATCAGGCATGCTGCTGCAAGTGTCATCCCCTGTGAGCAAATCCTTTCTCTTCAAACAAAAGTAGTTTAAAAATATGTAAGTGTGCAGCATTTATCTGAAACATGGACAAACACAGAAAATTGCTACAAGGTCACTTGGATGAGAATGAGTAATATTTTGCATCACCTCTTCTCACTAAGTATCATTAAAGAATGGTTATTACTGCCTTTGCAGACCAATTTTAAACGGTTCAATTATATTGGTTTTGTACATAGAACACTGCATTTTGAATTATAAATTACACCAAGATCAGTAAAGAACTATTTCTTGAAGTTCAGGTTTCATTTTTTTTACTTGCAGGCCTGAAGTCACTTTAAGGCAGGGAATATCTTCATATCATATGTGGGAACCTCAGTCACTGCTTCAAGGCAGTGAAAAAGACCCCAGTACACATCTGTGGCTTGAGGGGAGCATCTCTGCCAGTGATGCAGGGCCTTAAGATGGGTCTTTTTATGCACAAGAAGTGGTGGCTGTGGCTGAATGAGAATCAGGCCTATTAATTTTGTCATTGAAAAAAAGCTGCAAAGTTGCTGATGCATTTAATCTTGCAAATTTTGTATCACAGCCTTCCCAGCACACATCTACAGGGTATTTCCTCTGTCGAAGCTCCTTTCCTGGTCTGGTTGCCATAGTACCTGAGCACCTCAGAAAGCAGTCATCCTCCCAGCCCTCGGTGAGCGAGAAATGCTATTACCTGTACTTTATACCTGGGAAACAGGGAGGCTAAATGACTTGTTCAAAGTCATGCAGGACATGTTTGAGTTCCGGATTGCTAACATCAGGCTGGACGATCCCCCCTTCACGTTAGCTGCTCTTTATATAGCATCACCCAGCCATTCGCAGCTAAGTGAATCTTATAAAGACACGGAGCAAGGCATGCACAAAAAGAAAATGACTGTGAAATAGAGGTAGAGGGTTGACACTAACGGATATTTGAACTACAAAACCAAAACCAAGTTAAAATTAAAGCTCCCTTATTAAATTTCTAATTGTCATGTGACATGGTGCAATCATTTTTAAACCACCAGTATCTTACTTTTATGTGAGACAAGTGGAGGAAAAAAAGGGCTGAATCCAAGTCTTTATTATGTGTGATTCCTTTTTAGCATTCTGATCATTTAACCTTGAAAAATAGTGTTGTTTTGCTGCTGTGTTTTCTGATTGTTAGTCTCAAGGCATCTCAGTGGCATCTTTATAAATCTGCTGTAGCCGGTAAATATTTCTCACGGTCCAGTGCCGAAGACTGAAAAACCCAGATCACTTTTAGCTGTCAGGCAATTAATGTAATCCAAAGGAAATGAAAGGTATGTGCAACTGGGACTGCTTTTAATAACAGAGGGTTCCTGACTCATGCTTCTAGGGGGAACAAAAAAAAAATCAATAAAATAAAGCATAAAGAGGGTGCTGGAAAATATCTTGAGACTCTGAATGCCATTTCATTGCAGATTATGTGACAACTAATATTTGGAGAGAAAACATGATAAATGTATTTATTGATCACCTGTTTCAAATGACAGCCACAGTATTGTTACCCAGGTCTGCATCATCTCATATCATCAGTTTCTAATTTTCCTCTTTGAGGTCACTCCTGTGTTTTAGGTAAAGTCAAATACAGGAAAGAGGTATTTGTGTTTAGGGATGCAATGTCAGCATTGATGGCTGTGTTCTTAGCCAAAATACAAGGGGACAGAGTGAGCTATGCCAGTGAGATACAAAGGTAGTAAGGCACAGGATCAATAAACTGTGTATATGAGCCAAGATCTGAAACAAGTTCCAGGTTCTTCATGAGCTTGGGGATGCTACTGCAGACAGATCACAGGAGCAGGGATTTTAGCATTTACCCAAGTGGCGTTGCTATCGGTGGCAGCAACTGCCCAGCAGGTACCACTAAAGGCCATGAGAGCAGCCAAGTGTTCAGCACTTCAAAAGTACAGAACAAAGTGTGCAGTGGGGATTTGGGAACCTAACTGCAGGTCCCACCTACTTAGTAACCGTTTTATTCAGTTAATAACCATTCCCAGTGCCACAAAAGACGTGGAAAGGAGTGAGCTCAAAAGCCAATTTGGCATGGGGCAGTCCAACATGTCAGCAGTCTGGAGGTGAGTAAAGTGAGGGAACAGGCTTTGTCTGCTTCACCAAGGTCCCCTAGCCCAGCTGGGGATATCACTGCTCTGGCAAAAGAAGGGCAAAACCTGGAGGGACACAAGAGTGAATCTTCCAACCTCAATAGTCCCTCTGAATAGACCTGGGAGAGTGTCAGTGCCTGTGTTAACAGGACACAGAACCTCTTCTGTGGATTTTCCATGCACCTTCACAGCCCCAAGCCTGACGAGTGTTTCTCTGCCCAGTTCTGCCCTGACCCCCATTTAAATGGGCCTCTGTGTCATCAGCAGAGTTTCTGTGTGCACCTCTACAAGCCCAGAGCCACAGCATTCCCATTTGCTTCTCCTGACTCGTTCAGCTTGCATCTATTCTTTCTTCCCCTGGAATCAAAAAGAGCCCTGTCTGTATTAAGATGGCACGATCAGGTTCTTTCATGATACTGCCAATATAGAATAATTAAAGCAAACTAAATGAATAATTCCAGCAGATGAAAATTAACTCAGCCACATAGGCAGATAAAAGCATCTCCTGTTATTTGAAGTGTCTGTGGAGCTGCACCTTTAAACACCATGGCAACCAATGCCATTATTGAGTTCTTTTTTAGATCTCATTTAAAATGTAGAAAAATTGATGCTTTATTCACTCAGGGTTAGGTTTTCTTTTTTTTTTAATATGAAAAAATTTTGAATCGGGTATGGCCCTGCTTTTAACAACTAAATCCCTTTTTCAATAACAGCTTTTCTCATCCTTCCTCATACAGCTTTTCCTTCTCTAGCTCCCTGCAGGTTGACCATTTAACCAGCACCAAACATTCCTCCCTGAGAACCACATATCGATCTGTTTTCTACTCTTTAACATATCCTTTCCCAGTTCCAAGAGCTGCATCTCCACTCAGGGCTGAAAGCAGTGGCTTAGTATGTTTTCTTTTTGGCACCTGATTCCCTCAAAAGTCCACAAATGCTACATGTTTTTCATCAACAAAACAATCAATCATTAATCCTGTATACTAACTTGGAGCCAAGTATTCCTATGGCTATAAAAATAGTCATGCTATATCCCCTTTCATACACTGCAGGTGCTGGGAAAGTGGCTTCCCTGGCATGATATCACACCACTTGTTGATTTGCTCTCCCTGGTTTGTATGTGCAAGTTACAGTCAGCCATTTCAAACACCAGTGCAGGCATCAGCAAATATACAAAAATCTACAGAAATCTACAGAAAACTAAACTCTTCTCCCAGACTGATCTAGCTTTAAGCACAGCAAGGCTGAAAACTGTATAGGAATTACTATATGGGATCAGCCAGCTGAGTCAAGCATCTAGTGACCAGTCCCAGATGCCTCAGGGCAAAAATAATTATTAACAACCTGCCATGGGAATAGGCAAGTAGCCTCTCTATCATACTCTATTATACATGTCTACACCATGACTGTGCTGGAAGCGTCTACAAGATTTAAAAGATGCATGAGAACTGCCAAAATGGATCAAGCCTCTGGCTTGCATAGGTCCTGCTGCAGGACAGCAGACAACTTCAGATCCATCAGAGAGAGGCTGCAGCAGGGACGCAGGAGATAATTTTCTCGTTCCAAAAAAGTCTCATCCCAGCCACTAATAAAGTTTACTTTATAATCTGAAGGATGACATACTAATTCCCTTCCAAAATTTGGTAACGTCACCTTCAGGATGTTTTTGCTAGTTCAATTACAAGTCCAATCCCCTTTTTAATCTTGCTGTATCTTGGCTGCAGTGATGCTCCTCCAGGACTTAACTCCACTGTTTCCATTCTGCTTGCTGTCATTATCTAACCGTTCACATCCTGTTGGAAAGGCTAGAAATCTTCCATAGCACTAAAATATACAGGAGGCAGTTTATACCCCAGTATACAGGCCCCTTACATCCAGCTACAAGCTACAACAGAGGTGCTATACGCTTGAGTCAAACTGTTCATTAAATAAATGACTTGTTCAATAAGTTTAGCTCTTCTTCAGCTCATTAACTGTCCCTCCAAAAAACATATTAATTTTTACAAGTTTGTTCATTACTCACAGCTGTTTGATATATTCAAGAGTGCAGACTGCTCACAAAGTGGCCATAAAGAGAACTTAAACCGTTGGTGGCTATTTGGTACACTGTGTTTAGCTCTGTGTCTCAGCAGCTATTGGGTTTTGATTCTCTCAGATGAATTAAACATTTCTGATTATTCCTAAAATAATTTTTGGTTGTTCCTTATACATATTCTGTTTTATCAGACACTCAGAATTTGCCTTTTCTTGAAAAACTACCTGAATTAAACTTCAGCCATACAAGTGCCTATGAACAGTAAAATGAAGGAGGAACAAACCCCTAAGTGCCTCTGGTGACTATGGGAGCAACCTTAACACTGCCACTGACTTCCTGGGTGACTTGAGGCATATCATTTTACTGTTCTTCTTCAAGGTTAGAATGTATAAAAGATCTTGACTGCTGCATAAATCAGTTAGGATGACAATTTGACCCTGTAAAACACTAAGTAAATAGCAGGTACAATTAATGGTGTAGAACACCGTATTGGGTTTGCGTGGCAAGGTTTTGGTAGCAGGGGGGCTACAGGGGTGGCTCCTGTGAGAAGCTGCCAGAAGCTTCCCCTATGTCCAATAGAGCCAGTGCCAGCTGGCTCCAAGACAGACCCACCACTGGCCAAGACCGAGCCCATCAGCAATGGTGGAAGCACCTCTGGGTAACATATTTAAGGGGGCCTGGGTGGGGGGAAGAACAACAGGATACAAACTGCAGCTGGAGCGCAGAGTGGGAATATGTGAGAGGAATGACTGCAGACACCAAGGTCAGTGAAGGAGGAGGGGGAGGAGGTGCTCCGGGCACCGGAGCAGAGATTCCCCTGCAGCCCGTGGTGAAGACCACAGTGAGGCAGGCTGTCCCCCTGCAGCCCATGGAGGTCCATGGTGGAGCAGATATCCACCTGCAGCNATTAAATCCATAATTCTACCCACCAACCAGTTTTACTCTGAGCCACTCTTCCGCTGAACTACTTATTGCAAATGTGCCAGCACAAGAACCTCAGTTAGATCCTTTAGAGGAGTTTAAATGAACAAATAATTTCTGTGAGATATTCTTTTCATGAAATTTGGCCTCACAAGCAAGTAAGTTGCAGCAAAGCTGAGAGATCTGTTTTGTCCTCAAGTGAGTTAGAAAACTGCTGCATATTCCATGATTTGCACATTTTCACTCATTGAACATAAAAGTAATGACATTTTCTACTCCAGTCTGCACACTTTGAGTTAAAGCAGCAATGGTCAGCTCTGAGTTTTCAGTTCAAAAGGCTAATGTCCCTCTTTGCCACCCCAGATACAGCAACAGGAATTTTCAGGGATGCAGTTTATATTCGCTGGGTTGCCTATACTACTGCCTACAAGTAGAGAATATACGTTTCTTATACAAGTAGGAGTGTTGACACAGGTGTTGAATCGAAGATGAGGTATAGATAGACAATTTTCCCACCACTGCAAATGTTGTTTGATTTTTCAGTTAACAAAACAGTGGTGTCGTGTATACTGGATCAGCCAGGATCTAAATATTTGAAAGAAAATTAAATCAACAACATTTAAGAATTTCTCTCGCCTCCATCTTCCAGGAAATCTGGTTATAAAACATGGCTGGATTAAGAGCCCAGTACCTAATGCAGCCCCACAAACAGTACAGCAAATTATAAGATCAAGAAAGACTGCTGAGTGAGAACTAGGAATTTCCTTTGAATGGTTGATTTCTGGAAATTTATTACCAGTTATCCATCAGGATATTGGATTGGTATGGGCTATGTTAAATATAGCAACAAGAAAAACAACTTAATCTTTGCTGTTGGAACAGACATGGCAGTCTGACTGGGTTATCTCAAAGCCATCTGCCTGCTGATGGCACTGGTGACATGGAACTGAGCTAACATTTTCAGCTGCCATAATTGTCATACACAGTACCAGTAACTTTTTTTTCAGTAACAGCTTGTTTACCAGATGAGCTATTGCACCCATCTACCAGCAACATTTTAAATTTGTTGTTAGCACTTTTTTTTTTAATGTCACTTGACTGAGTGACCTAAAAAATGTTTGCAACCACAAAATGTACACACAGATGTATTATTAGAAAAGATTCTAAAGAACTGAGGAAAATGAAATATTGTACTGTAAGCCAAAATGTAATCTTCACAGACACCATCTTATTAAAATCTGAGAAGCAGCCTTTTTAGTACTATTCCTTCTATTGATATATGGAGGAGTGCCTAGGATATCATATTAGCTCTCAGATTCATCCACTTTGTTGTTTCTATGCCAGGAGCAGCACTCCTTCTCCCATGGCCAAACAATATATACTGCATTTACATCTGTTATATTGTGTGCACTTATAAACAGTTGGCCAAGTTTAGCCCTGGAATAAATATGTCATTAAAATCACAAAACATCAAACCTGCCTCCTCCAGAAAATAATTTGTCCTTTTTCCTAAAAACTGGATATTTTGTGCTAGAAAGTGACATGCTTTCGTGGAGCTGGCTTTGACCCCTTGATGGGGGAAACAGGGGGAAAAAAAAAAAAACTCTTGCTGTATACAGCTGGTCAAAAATTCAGATGTCTGATAAATTGATATTTGTTATTATTCCAAAGTGAATGAAAGAAAAGGATATGCCTTAAAAGAAAAATTCAGAAGACTTCACTTGAAAAAAAAAAAACAAAAAAACAAAAAAACAAAACAAACACTACTGACATTGTAAACTCCTCATGGCTGTGCCCATACAGCTGCATACCTCCTACTCTAATTCTCCTCTTCAGCCTGGTCTCTGCCACTGAGCTGCATCTCCCAGATGCATCACTGACACAGAAATCCCTCAGCTCCGTGGGAAGAGAAATGTCCCAGTACCAGGGGAGCCATACAACAAGCTGGAAATCTGGTCAATGAAAGAGAAGGGACACACCCATCACAACAGTACACCACCTCTGGCAGCTCGTGTTAACGTTGAAACGAACCACTGGGTGTTTTTCTGAAAATGAAATAATTTTGACAAAAATCAGAGTTTTCTTCCAAAAATGTTTTGATTTTGTGGAAACAGGAGCAAGAAGTTGCTTGGGAATTTTTGTTTGGGGATTTTGCATTTGTAATTTACAGGAAACTTGCACCAAATTAATTCCTATTACAAAGGCAGCACAAGTAGATAAAAAAAAGCCACGAAATACAGTAAGACATCCTTCAGTAAGCTGGTTCAATGTAACTTGCTATAAAACCCACACACTATCTTACACAGGTGAAAAAATTCAGTTTAAGTGGTAAGTCAGCTTCATTACAACTTGCTGACAGTTCTGTTATGATGTACATATGTTTCTGTAGCACAGAAACTCAAAGGCATTACTGATGTGTCCACCCTTTTCCATGTATTACATTAACATGCAAGTCAATCATTCAGAATTGCTTTTGCCATCATGAACACAAAACAGATGAGGTTTCATTACAAAGAGATTTCTATAATAAATAATTGATACCCACAGAACAGAAAATATTTCATCCTTTGTATGTAGACCTAAGCTACGTAGCTGCCCTCGATGAACTCCACAACTGCACTTAAACTAAATAGAAAAGTTCCCATAACCAATTAAGACTGATATGCCCATAACAACAAACCATATATCAAGTGAGATAAGACAGTGCTGAGATTTTACAGGACACAGTGGGATACATAAAAGGTTCTCCACTCTTCCTCAGTCCACGCTAATATCTACCTCTACAGTAACTTCTTACTCTCAATACTTTGCAAAATAGATGTGGTTTATGGAATTTCCAAGATATAAATTGCAAGAAGAAGTCTTGGACACACTATTAAAGTGGTATTTGGCCCTGCTGGTTCCATTATTTCTCCTGAAGGTAGCATAGCTATCAATAAAACACCTTGTTACTGGCCAAGATGCCTTACCCAGGATGTTCTTTCTAAGATGCTGGTGACACAATGACATAGGAATGTGGCCTGATGACATCAGCAATGACAGAAAAAAAGTTATTTATTAACCACCTTTTGGAATCCAAAACAAACAGGTTTGACTGTCAGAAATATTGCATTAGACAGCTACCAACCTTTGCATTTACATGCTCAAAGCATCTAAGAAGGCAGAAGGAGGTTTATAGATATAATCAGGATACAAGTCACCAGCATCTCCCAGGCCGGGCAGAGAAGGAAGGGACCAGCTCATGTGGGAAGCGAAAGCCTCTGGAGACAAATCAACTATTGTGTAGAGCATCATGAGGGGCTGAGACATCCTCCTCACCTCCAGTAAGGGATCACCACTGCCTCACTTCCAGAAAGAGGTCTGATTCTGCCCAGTTCTGTGGCCATTTGCACCAGGCAGTCCAACACCTTGGTGCCTAACAGCATGTTGGATAATTTACTTGCCTATTTCCCCATGTGTCTTTTTTTCCTTTTTTTTTTTCTTTTTTTTTCCTTTTAAATCATTCACTTAACTTTCTGCTGCACCATCCTGACAAACAGCCCTGAGGAAAGAGTCCCTTCACAATAGGATTTTCTGCCCTGACAGCTCACTATAAAGTTCCTCATCAGCCTGGCTCCATCGCGTCTGTGCCACTTCACATCACAGCTTAAACAATAGGAATAAATCAAGTAAATGAAAATATGCATCCTGAAGGCCTAATGCAAGCGATTTCATCCATTTTAAGAGCCACCAGCTCTGATTTACCTTAGAACCTTGCTTCTGCCTTGAGGGTGCCTCTGAACTACCCTGTGACTAATGCCCCTATTTTTAGTTTTGTAGTAGAAGCCAAGGAGAAATTAAAGAAATAAAATGGAAAAAATAATGAGAGCTCATTGCAGCTTATAATGGTATTTTCTCAGGTGACTAAACATTCATTTGACTTTTGGTAGTGTTGAATTTGTTCTCCATTAGGGCAAATATGATTTGGAGGCTAGCTTGACCTCTGAAGTGTAGAACTTTCCTTTATCTTTATTGCCGGCTTCAGTTATTTATCAGGTCAGTGTGTGTGCTCAGATTCCAGGAAAACTGAGCAAAGAAATGAAATTAGCACTGAAGACAAACACAATTGGAAAAGCTGGCTGTTGACTCAGATGAGCAATTTCTTTCAGACTGTCACTAGCCTCAATACAAGATGAGATGCCTGTCAGAGTCCAGTATCTGTCATCTAAAGATTCATTTCACTGTATGACAGGAATAAGAAAAAGCATTAAAAAAAAAAAAAAAAAAAAAAAAAAAAAAAAAAAAAAAAAAAAAAAAAAAAGGAAAAAGATAGTCTAGTCTGGAAGAATTTGCAATAAGTTTTTACATGTATCTGCTCCCTTTTGCATTACCCTACAGCATACAACTTCCACAAAATTCTTAAAAAAAAAAAAATCTAACAAACCCTAGGATATATATTTTTTAGGAACTAAGATTGCTGTGGAAAACACAATTATTAATAAATTTCATGTAGAAGACACAAATGTTCTTCCTGAAAGGCACAGTCAACTCATTCTCTGCAGGTGGACAGCTTATTCTGTCTGGTCGTCTGTGTGAGAGAGAAAAAGAGGGACCAGTTTCAGATTCTCTGTGAGAAAATGACAGATTTTTCTGATTCAGGTCAAAATATTTCTTTATCTCCCCAGCACGTCTGAGTACACATGTTGGGTATTGGCTGCATTAAGGTTTAAACGTGACACAGCTCCTCTCTTAGCATTTCTCACATTATCTTTGTCACGGCCCTGCTGTAGTGTACCAGTAAGTTTGAACGCATCCACGGGGGATAAGAGATTTTGCTAACTAGAGCATTGCTAACTTATTTAGCAAAAGTCATCCAGGACAAAGACCTTGCTCAAGTCTGTTTTGCTGAGAGTTTGCGTTATGAAGAGAGAGAGACTAAAGTGGGTTGGAAAGCTATTAGCAATCCTTCCCCCATCCCTTGAGAAACACTAAGCCAAATTCAACAGGGCTAAGAAGCTCTATGATACAAGTAAAAATGGCTCCCAGCTGCAAAAAAAAAAAAAAAAGCATAGCACAACTCCAGCTCTGTCAGTGGGAAGTGCTCCATTTAACAAATGTTGAATAAACAGTACAATTGGCTAAGTTCAGCCGGCGTATATAAAAGGTGACATTTTGCCCAAGAATATTTCTTAGAAAATGAAGGATTTTTGGTGGTTATTTTTTCACAGATCACAATGGGAATTTCTGCACTAGTGAAAGGTGCCAAAAGCAGCTGCAGATAGTCAAATCCAATTTATTCCTCAGCATGAACAGTGAGCAGCAATGCAAGCCTCTGCAAACATGCCTTGAAAGTGTCCTTGAAAGGGCCATTTCCAGAGGTGAGCAGGGAGTTGGAAGTCTCAGCTCCATGAACCTCTGCCTCTCAGAGGGGTTTGCCAACAAGAGTGCCAACTGCAGCCTCTGCAGGGCAGAGACATACATGGGAACAGGGTGACATTACAGCAGATTTCACCTAAAGAACAAAGAAGAGTTGTCTTTCATGCACTACCCAAACCTGCACGAGAAGTTCTCATGCAAGCCAGGTGCTGCTGGTGGACCTAGGTCCTGAGCTGCCACCTGGGCAGCAGGTTGACAAGTTGCTCCTTGCTCCCTGCCATCCTCACTCACCTCAGGGGGAATAAAAAAGGAGGCTTTGAGTGTGAAAGGAAAAAAACCAATCATCTTCATTAATGGAAAATAAACTGTGTAAGGAATGATTTCTGCATAGCTGTGCTTCTCTCAGTACATATTACTTACCTGCTGGCCCTGCTGTTAGAGCTCAGTGGCTCATTCAGATGTAGTGTTTTCCTCATTTTTTTGAGAAGATACTTTCCTATCAAACTACTAACTCCATTCTGTGAAGAAATATCTGAATCCCAGACCCCAGATCCTTCTTTTGTTCTAGTACCGCTAGTAGTAAAGGAACAACAACAATTTTTACACCATGGTGTGTCCCTATGCATCAAATATACCCAACCGTGTTGCTGATTAATAGGTAACATACAGCCTTCTTCAGCAAAGTGCTGCTCATAGGAACAGAGGTGTTTTGTAATTAATGCTGAAAGGATAAGGCAGATCATCTTGACTGCTGCACCAAGGGCCAATACATGACAGAGCTTTGTTTGAATTTCTCAATTAGATAGAAGAGAAATTAATTTGCTCAAAAACATCCTCCTTGGGACAACAGTAATGACCCTAATGGCTATTCCAGCATCTTGTCCCCACAAAGCACAGTAGTCCACAAAGCAGTAAGTGAGAGGTAGAGGGTAAAATCCCCTACTCCAAGGGTAGACTCAAAAAGATCAGAGGGGGAGCAGAATTTCAGCAAATCCTGCAACTGGGACATTTGCCTTTTTAATCCCTTTCACAGAACTGAGGATCCCTCACATCAGGAATTCCTTTCTATGAAAACACTAATTTCTCATCTCTTTTTAAAAATTAATCTGCGAAGGCAGCTATTCTACTTTGGGTAGGATTTCCAGCTTTTGATAGCTGCTCCTTCCAGTTGTTTAACAATGTAAATTATAGTCACAGTGCCACGTCTTCACTCCACCAGTCAAAGGATTTTGCCTCCCACAATGAATTAGAAAATGCACATTAGGAAAAAGCTGGCAGACAGATTATTGTGATTATCTTAGCAGCAGGTATTTAAAGCTCATTGTCACTAAAGCTTCTTGCCAATGCCCAAATTCTTTGTCACAGTCATAAGGTCTGTGCTCCTGGGATGCTGCCTTGACAGACATCTTCTCCACTGGTGATGCTTCTTGTTTGGACTTTGTGAGTGTGGCTCAGCATGCACTGAAGCAGTGCCACGGTGACATAGGCCATTCATGGGAAGGAGACGTGACCTGCCATCTGCTCATCCTGTATTTTATGGTCTTTAAATTGCACTGTAATAATTTCCTGGCTGTCATCCTGAAAGGAGATACAGGCAGCATGAGTTCAGTCAGCAAGCAAGACGGAGGTGAGCAGAGCTTTCAGGCATTAAAGAGAATTATTCAAGCATTAGGTGCTGGAAAGATGCTTTCATAGTATACACAGCTAAGACAAGAGGGAAGGAATTTTCTTCTGGCCTCCAGCTTTCTCTTCAATATTTGTTCACTTTATACTGTATTATAATACAAGGTGTTTCTGCAAGGGGACGCTCAATGGACAGAGACTGGTCTGGATCCCACTCAGGAGAAGTACAACAACAGAGTGAAATTACTTGAAAAGGGTTGAAAAACCAACTTCCTATCACTCAAATATCTGGAGTATGTTTGCTCTGAAATTGCATGCATACAAGAAATACAAGATAGTTTAGGGCCAGCTTTGATCACAGGACCATCATCTTGGATTGACTGAGTCTGATATTTTGAATAATAAAGCTACACCCCAGGCACAGCTCCAGGGAATGCGTGACACCGAGAGGCCTCTTGGGCACAGGAGGTTGAGCCAGAGGATGACTGTGGCTACTGAATACAAATAGCAGGTCAAAACTGCAGTGGGAAGGGCAGGACATGAAGGCCTAATTAGAAACAAGAGGAAGTCTGTTTGCCTCTATACAAGGCTGCAGAGGATGCACACAGGAGGAGCCGTGTGCTCCCAGCAGCCATCCTTCAAGCAGGGGTTAGCATTCCCAAGGGTCAGGGGACACATTTCTAAAAGAGAAAATACTGGGGTCAAAGACTGAACTCAGACAGACCAGATTATAATTTTTGCCCTTTCTATTATTTTTCCTTATTGAACAGATTAATAGCAATTCTGAAAGCTCAAAAGCTAAAGGTCACATTTTTTTAAAAAGAGGCAAGAATATAAAAGTAGCTAACTTCCAGGGGAAAACACAGTGTTATTAACAGTACAGACAATGCAAGCACTGGAGCAAAGCCTAAGGAAACATAGGATGCTGGCAAGAGAGTCAAATTGTTTGGGTTTTCTTTAATTTTTTAATTTCCTCTTCACTCTGTAAAGGCAAATTGTCGGCTCTTAAGGATGAGAAAGTATTTTTATTTGCTTATCAAACCAGAGAGAAAGAAGGCTTCACAAGGCATTTTCCAGAAGTGGTTAATCTCAACTCTTTGCATGGTCCATCAATGACTTGCTTACACTTGGACCCATTCCTCATTAACTCTTGCACTGGTGTAGACCAGCACAGGAGCATGTGTGCACAGATTTAGTCAGTACATGCCCCCCAGTAGCTTTCAAGTGCTGACAGGATCATAGGAACTACAGAATTAGTGGCCCTCAATCTTCTGGCCTCTCAGTTATTCAAGGTTGTTGCCTCACTAAGGATTTTGAGCCAAATTACCTACCAGTGTCAATGACACTTTCCTTGGCCTTTGATTTTGCACAAAGGAGAAATCAATTATTCAGAGTGCCTTCATGAGTGGAGTTGACAGCACAGCTGGGGTGATGACAGAAGAAAAGATCTGCCCTTCTTTTAAATTAAGATTTTGGGGTTGAAGCAGCAGGAGCAGCAAACTTCCTGTGCTCAGCAGAAACCTTGACGTGATGGTCATTCCCCTAGAGAGCAATCGGTATGGTAACAGCAGGTAACAACACCAACTGAGCTGCAGACAGGGGAGTGCCAGCAGACACTGACAGAAATTAGCTTTTTAAGAGACCATGGGGGGGAACAGGGAACATCTAAGCCAATGTACAACTCAAAGCACCATCACACACAGGTTACTGACCAGAACAATCCACTCCAAGGAAAATCAGCTGCAATATGACTTACACAGAGCCTCACTCAAGGAAGTAGGACAACACAGGTCCACCCACAGAGAGCAAAAGTATCACTGGTGTCTCCCACTTGCACTATTTGAAGGAAGGTGTTGCTTCAGAGATCTTAATCGCCGTGGTGTCTGCTGTGGACTTTCTCACCAGAGCCAGTTAGCCACAGGCTGGTTGGATCAGGAGTCAAGAGCCAAGAATGGAAAAGTGCTCTCAGATGAAGTCTTCAGATGACACTCTGTGCCTGAGAGAGCATTAGGCAAACACAGAATCTGCCCCCTCCTTCATTACGCACCACGGTCCCAGGCCACAGCCAGCCAACATCATGAAAAATACTCCCTTGTTTCAGCAAGCTTTGGGTCATACCCAGTCAGTGCCTGTCCTGTCCTAAACATCAGTTGACACCTGAAAAGATGCACATTCTCATTATTTGCTCTCACCTCTGTGTTCTGGCATGTCCCAAGCCTGCTTACAACTGCAACAAGAACAGCATTTGTTTTTTCTCAATGTAGACCTTTTCTGCCTCCCAGAAATTTGGGTTGCAAGTCCATCACTTCAGCATCACGGCTTCCCATGCAGTCAGCATTAAGAGATGTTTCTTCTCTTTTACAGCTGTAATGCCAACGCCAAATCAGCAAATGTTGTTTTTGACAAAAGCTCCAAGCAGCACCACATGAAGGTGTGAAGACTTTCAAATATGTTTTAGGAGCCATACAACCTGATTCACTAGATTTGACAGCAGAACTACTAACTCGTAAACCAAGACTGACAATTTACTGCTATGGGGTGACTCAGAGATATAAATAACAAAATACTTTAAACAAAGACATCTAAACCCGCTTATCAATAACTCACATACCTCCTGGGACCCTGCCACTGAACACTAAATATTGATTCAAATTGAAGTTTACCTCCTACTCAATGAGAAAACACCCTCTCCAGACCTTAAAACTTCTTTCTTAGATAATTGCCAAATTTATTAAATGTTAAGGTACTAGTTAACTAGTTAACTTGAGTCTAACCTCCTGAAAAACTTGGTTAATAGGAGGAAAATCAACAAGAACTATTTCAGTAGGGGAGATGGAGAAAGGCACAGTGAAAGTGACTTTTAAACTATATGCATTTATTTAGCTGATCCTATTAATAAGTTTCAGGAAGATTTGCCATCCCCAAGCATCTGCTTATACAGAAGACTAAAAAGGCCAAAGAGTTAAGAAGGAACTTTCCTCCCCAGAGCCTTGGTGCTTTTGCTGTAGTGGTTCAAAAATCAGCTCTGGCTCAGTCATAGTTTTATCACCACTTTTTAAACATTTTCTTCCCGTTGACTTTTAATTGTGGACTTTTTAACTAATGCTATCATGGCCTTACTAGAACACGTGTGTGAGGGCAAGTTTACTGTCCAACAACCTCTACAACGTGTTCAACAGTGTAGGGAGAACAGGTAGCTTTTCCTTTCTTGGGGTGGGGGAAATGGAAGAGGAGAATTAAAGGTCAAATACACTACTGCCACCTCTCAGTAAGAAATGCTAGGGGTTTTGGAACCTGGGCAGAGACTAAGAAGTATTTGAAAAAAGGAAGTTGAAGACATCAGACATTATTTAAAATACCAGTCCAATATCCTACATCCACTCTATATTTTTAATCAGGCTTCATGTGCTAAGACAAAATGCCATGCCATTATACTCTATAACCAAAGACCATTGCAATGAAAGTAAAGTTTCCCAACATCTCCAACCAATTTTGTATCAAGTGTGCCTTATATTTCCACTGTATTGCAAAAGGCCTGTCAGTTTTGGCTCATTTCTTCTTTTTTGTTTTGTTTTGTTTTGATATATATTCTAGGTTCATGTTGGAAATCAGATTTCTGTCTCACTCTGATATATAAGAATCAAGAGGAAAATTATTCCAGTGTCACCTCAGGGTAAGTCTGGCAGGAGAAGAGAATCAGGCCCAAAGACTACAACATTAATGATAAAGTCAAGGGCTCTGTGCAAAGGCATCTGAAGCTGAAATTGACTCTGGTAGTTCAAAGGAAACCCACTATCAGCATCAGGTTCTTCTTTAGAGTTAAGGGTGTTTTTACATGGCTTTTGCCCATCAGCAACATCTCACATGCTTGGGCAGGAATTCAGGTAAAGCTTCTCTATGTTATCTAGCCACTAATATCAAACAAGTAATAAAAAACAATCCCAATTGTCTCCAAATTGCAAAGAGCATAAGCACAGCGTGCTGTGAACAGTATGAGAGGGGTGACTTAGCTATTTAGCACAGAACATCCCCTGCTAAAATGGCAAGTCCCATACAAGGACACATGGTCAAGATACTAATTTGAAGGCTTTTCTTCAGAAGCTCCTTGAGCATCTCCACCACCTGCCTCTCCAGCAACACAGCAGGGCTCAGCCTGCAGCTCATTTGCGGGCTGCAGCACCTCACACCAGCTCTGTGCTGCATTTGGAGGGAGCCAGGTTAAAACAAAGTCAGGTTTTAAGAGGGAGGAAAGGAAGGTATAAGCCGTGAGGCCACTGGTGTGCAGTTACAGAGCTGGGACTGGTTCACTACGGGTGCCATCTCCCCAGCATCCTCCTACTGCAGGTCCCCCAGCCAGTAGTAACGATGCAAAACTCTGGCACGTGAATCATTCCTGCTGAGTGAGACTTTAATTTCAGGCAAATTAAGAGAAAGGCAGAGCGAGACCTCACAGGATATTGCAGCTGGGATAACTCTTTACCTTTCCTTGCCAGAAATGTCAACACAAACAGGGTGAGCTATGAACTCGGGAGAGTCGCTGGTATTTGCCAGCTGGCTACATCAAACTTCATACGAGATGTGATAACAGACATGCCACACTGCTTCCCATCAGCCAGCTTCTCTCTTCTGTCAGCCCCATCGCAAGTAAAAATTAATACTGTTTTTAAAAATTTATTTACTTAGTTTTTTCTTCCTTTGGGGGCATCTGTCCAAAGAAACTGAGAGCAATTCTCCCTGTTCCCACCCTCCAGATACAAAGAGAGTAAAAGTGAATAAGAATCCGTTATGAGCAGGATTCAGATACTACAGCATAGGAATCACCTGTTTTGTGCCTGATACACATTAAAAAAATGAGGTCAAGGGATGGTAGCCAGTGACAGATGCAGGTTAGTCTTTCCTGTAAGATGTAGAAGTGGTTCAGAGATGGTGGTCTACAGCACAGAAATTGAGGCAGCCCCTTTCTCCAGTCTCCCCAGGACTAACCACCTCCTGCAGATTCAGGGGCATCAGGCCGTACCCTAAGTGACATGCTGTTTTGTCCCATGTCACTATCATCTCAAGTCCTATATCCTTGTCAGGGCAGCCAAGTGTGCCCACACCTTAATGACCAAGTAGCTTGTGATAGAACCTATTGTTTGAATTAATCCATTATTGCTGCGTTTATTAATTTAGACACTTCAGCAGTAAGGAAATTTACAGCGGGATGTAGCACGATTTGTTTGTGCTTATATTTACAGAACATGCTATGGCACATTGTTCTCTTCCCAATAAATCACACAAACTGCTCCTGTCTCTCATGCACTCCAATATATTAAATGCAACAGTTTCTTTTATATTCTTTAGCACAGAGGAGTATCTCACATTGGCCATGGAGATTGCTCCAAATGTCATTGAAAGTCAGCAGTCAAAATCCCCAAAGTACTGAATGTCGCTGACAATATTACGATGCACAGACAGATGAACATGAAGTGAAGCTCGGTGTCTGCTCCAGAAGCTGGAAGAAAGGTATTGCTCAAAGAACAGAAGCCTGTGCAGGATGGTGACTGTGCAGCAGAGAGATTCCTGGAGCTGCTCCCATGATAACTATTAAACCACAAATCCTCATTTTACAGCAATGCTAGTTAGTTTTCTAGGAATCGTCCCTTAGGAAATGAGGCTATCTCATCAGCAGTGCAGAACTGGCTATTCTTTGTAAGGCCATACTGCAATTTTGAAGTATTAGAGAGCTCCCACCATACAGAATGAGCCAGGCTCACACAGAAAAGCACAGTGCTGATCTCTACAGCGTGCTGCCTCCATGCCAGTTCCCCCAGCAGCCACAGCTCTCCCTGCCCCTTAGAAATGCCCCAGTGACCTTCACAGAAATCAAGACTGAAATATCACCCCCTATCCTCGCAAAGTCTAGCTAGCCATTTTCCTCAGTTTTGTTGCATAGAGAAAGATGTCTGTGGAGCTAACGCCAACCACCAACTGCCTTGTCTGACTTGGTGCCTGAGCAGAGGTCGCAAAACACCGTCAGAGTTTGGACCCTTCAGCAGGAACCCCTGTCAAAACACTAGTGACGCATTCCCCCAACCTGACCACTGGACCCTAGCAGGAGAGATTAAGTGGACAAAAGGTCCACCTACCAAACAAATTTTCCCAGGAGAGAAGCCAAGGCCAAACACCAAAACACCTTTCAGATCTGTACCTGCACTGTTCACCTGCCCTGTAACCTCCCCAGCAGGGTCTAACAGTGCCATCTACTGACCCCTGCTTCAACAGTTTTCACTCCACCACCCAAGCAGCAAGGGACAATTCTTTCATTTTAACGCTTTACAAGAGAGATGGTAGAGATACAAGCTGCTGCTGAGCCAAAGACAGCTGAGAAGCAAGAAATCTTCTGGGTTTCACTAATTGTTGTTCCTGTTTTACTCCAGATTTAGCAACCATTACACAGACACAACACGAATCAGTCAAAAAAGACCAGCCATGGGAACAGGCTGATAGACACCAGTATGCTCGTATGTTTTTAAAAGCCACAGTAACATGCGATACTCTCAGCTTATTTTAATTAACAGAGGAAGAATGAACTAATTGTTGATGGCAGTGCAGCTGATCTGGGAGCTACACTAATCTAGAAGGACAGCCAACATTTTGACAAAGTGAACACTGGTTGGTTTTAATGGGGGGCAAAGATATTCTGACCAGAGACTAGCAAATCAGCAATAGTCTCAACACTAACACTTCCATCATCATTAGCCAGTGCTCACTTCTGTGTTAATGCCAGCACAGGCAGGCTTTAGCAGGACCACATGCAACTCTCTGTAACAAGAGGAAGAATGGTGTAAAAATAAAATTTAGAGTACAACTGAGAAAATGCTCCAGCCAGCTTTTATACCAAGTCAGGCAACAAAGCCACCACAGGCAGAAAACAACAGAATGAAATAAAGCAAAAATTGGTGTCTCTTTTTTTGCTTCCTATGCTGTTTCCAAATACCAAGAGCAGAGGAATGCAGATCAAGATATCTGACAGCTGCCAGCAAGGAGCACGGAGGAGTTGTGGCTGCAGCCATGATGGAAAGGACTGCCAGCATCACACCACTGAGTCCAGCCCTTTTCAGTTGCTGGCACAGTCAGTAACATTTTCTGTTATGCTCTTATTAATTTTTTCAGCTCCTGTAATATTTACTAGCTGGGCAGGCTGGGTGATGATTTGGCAATCAAGTGCTCTGCCACACAACTTCTACCAGCACTACCAGATGCAAGTACATGGCCAGTCTGTCCTGGCTTCCCGTCCTCATGTCCAGCTGCTCGTCTTCAGGCTGCCTCATACCTCAGATCCCAGCTACACAATGCTTTTTGTTTGCTCTTGTCTCCCTCCTCCACCAGAGAATTGTCCATACTTTTTCTTTTCCTCCCATTTATAATATTTGGGAGTTTTAAAGTTATCTATTTACAGGGGCTAATCCCACCCTCCTAAAATTCCAGCCCTCCTCACAGACAGCCACCTCCTTTTTGCACATATCCACCTGAAAGCAAGGTTTAACCCACCCACCCCCTATTCTTTGGGCTCAGTCCCTCAAGATAATGAAAACTCAGGTCACAACCCA
>VZTL01008707.1:0-19697 GCA_013400535.1 Scopus umbretta
ATGATTCTATGATTCTGTGTTTATATATAAGTTAAATACACCTAAAAAGTAACAAATGTAAATGGGATTTTCACTTCTCACACAAGGAGGGATCCAAGCACTGAAGCATGTAATTCTATCATCGGTATTTTCTTGAGCACATGAAATTTCCTTCACCTCACAGAAAAGGTAGTGTTTTTAAATGCAAACATAGAAAATAAAACATATACTTGAATACAGTAAGACTGAATCTGTTTAACAGGTCTAACCGATGAGACTCATGGAAGACTATCAAAATTCTCTTGTTTGTCTGGAAGATAAGGCTTTATTGTACTGTGCATGGTTTACTGCTAAGACCATTGGAAAGACTTGATTACTTCTGAGATGATGAAACACAGTGAACATGTATCTCAATGGGATCCATTCACAGTTGGGACATTTCAAAACCGTATTGGAAACTATCTGTAGCACATAACATGGAGAGCCTTCCATTTTGTGCTCCCTTTTTTCAGAGTATCCGGTGATCACTGCTTATACTAATTATGTGATGTTATCCTTATCTTAGACCTCACAGTAATGAGAACCATGCAGACCCCTCCTCAGTGGGATAGGGTGGAGAAAGCATGCTCCCAGCTGTGCTTTCGATTGGACACTTTACAGCTCTGCTGGGTACTTACAAAGTGCATGGAGGGAACAGCTTCTGTCCTTGGTTCATAGTCAGAAACTCCAGACTGTAATTATACACCTCAGCAAGACAGATGAACTTGGCAGCAAGAACTACAGTTTGCCTTTTCATATGGCTAGATAGACTGGATGAAACCGATGCAATTGTTACCTCGATCTGTCTTACTATGATCTGACCTCTTTCCACACTGGAGCTGATGGGAGAGCAACAGTATGGCTGTGACAGGTCAGGTAGGATAACATTCACTGGGGCATGATGATATTGTCAGGCCGTCTCAAACATATCTTTGTGAGAAGTACTGATTACTTCCAGTAAGGAAAATTCTGTTTTGTGAAAGAATTTGAAAATTTTTGGCTTTTATTCTAGTGAAGATGGGTTTAAATTTGAAAGATCAAAACCTGTCTGGAAAAAAATATCATCCTTTGAGCAAATAGATTTTGATATTTCTATAACACTTTAATCTGTGGTTATTATGAGCATTTTAGCATTATAATTGTAAGACATCTGCATTGTTTGTGTGTTGGTTAAAAATGGTACTAGCAAATAGCCTATTTTCTCAATAGCCACTCAAGAAACTTTCGAATGCTGTTGAATTTTGTAATACAGAAGGAGGTCTTATTAAGTGTTTCCAAATAGATTTCTAGATTAAACCAAGTATCAAGTCAAATCATCACAGTATCCATATATATTTTCTTTTACTCAGACATACTTTGCAAGACAGTATAAAGCAGTTTTAATTTGCATATTCAGGAGGGAGTGTGTGGCTTTGCTGAAAAGTTTATTTATGAAATAAGTATTTTTCAAATCTCTAGGATGATGCATTTTTGTTGGGAGTAACAGTCTTTACTATACAAACCTGTAATTCCTGGCTTTACATAAAATTGAGATTTCAATTCTAATTCTGAGAGAACAACTGCTATTAACTGAAAACAATGAAATAGCTATTAAAGACTGAAAGGACTACTTTCACACCTGAATAAGTTAAGCCTCTATATCAAGAGTACTCAGGGTCATCTCTTTTCTTTGTATCTAAACTTTCACTAGCTGAGGACTTTTTTCTCTGGGGGTGCTGATCTGACAGTTTCAAGTTTAACTGGTGGGATTTACACACATGGGTAATCTATGAAACCAGGGCTTGAAGGTAAATCAAAAAACCCAGGTATCTAGGCACTTGGACATACTGCATTTCTAGATGTATTTTTTAATCTATATTGAATTGTCCTCAGTAAGACTGAGGCCATGCTTTGGGAGGCCAGGTTATATGCCAGTCAAAATCACTAGAGGTCTGGTTGGAGTATCTACAGTGTCTTAGGCTTTAATGATTTGAATGATTAATTAAATGTTCTGATATTAATTATGTATTAAGGACATTCATTCATTGTTTACTAGTGCTCTTGGGCTTTATATGCAAACGTATGTATAATATACCTTACAGGGGAAAGAACTACATGAAAGTCCTGAGTAAGTATGGACTACATTAGGATAGTTAAGTGGTAAGTGGGTTTTCTTAGTAAAGGCTACCTGGTAGTAACTTTGTGGAGTAGGTGTGTCAAAATGCTACATACAGTTTGCAAAAATCCTCTGAATTTCACAATGGGAGTACAGTAAACAGTGCTATCATTTTCTGGAAGTTAAGACATTAATTATTTATTATGTGATAACACTGACAGCACCCTACTAGTATTGCTACTACATCATTCATCATACTAGTATTCAATCTGCCCAACATATATCAATATGAAAACGTAAGAAAGGAGTCTCTAATCCAAGGTACAGGCTTAGCCTTCAGTACTACAGGTATTTAGAGGTATAATATATGATTACTTAATAATTGCATTCAATAATATATTATTTTGATGGCCTCAGTGAATTACTTTTTGGTCATCATATACATAAAGGTTTGCAACATTATTTGCATATCAATTTGTAGTGGCAAATAGCTTGTAAAATTTATACATTTTATGTTTTTGGTTAGCCATAAAATTTTGGCAAATGATAAAACAAGATAGACCAAATATTGGAGTTTTTTCATCACAGTTCAGTTCTGAGCAAGGCCTTTATGGTACCTGCAGCTACTTTAAGTTTGATTCACCTCTTCTGGATGATATTTAACAATTGTCCCAGGTAGGTAATTAGGAGAGACAAAGGAAGGTAAGCCAGTGTTGTGGATTAACCCCTGTAGGCACACAGCCACTCTCTCACTCCTCCCATAGTGGGACGGGGGAGAAAATTGGAAGGGTGAAAGTGAGAAAAATACTGTGTTGAAACAAAGACCATTTAATAGGTAAAGCAAAAGCTGCATGCTCAAGCAAAGGAAAATAAGGAATTCATTCACTACTTCCTATTGCAGGCAGGTGTTCAGCCATCACCAGGAAAGGAGGGCTCCATCACACATAACAGTTACTTGGGAAGACAAATACCATAACTCCAAATGTCCCCCCTTTCTCCATCTTTCCCCCAGCTTTTACTGCTGAGCATGATGTCATATGGTATGGAATATCCCTTTGGTCAGTTGGGGTCAGCTGTCCTGGCTGTGTCCCTTCCCAACTTCATGTGCACCCCCAGCCTACCTGCTGGCAGGAACAGAAAAGGTCTTGGTGCTGTGTAAGCACTGCTCAGCAGTAACTAAAACATCCCTGTGTTATCAACGGTGTTTTGGTCACAAATCCAGAAGATAGCACCATAGGAGCTGCTATGAAGAAAATTAATACCATCTCAGCCAAAACCAGTACAGCCAAGAAAATCTGCGTATGGATCTGCCTTCTGTATAGGCAGTGATTCTACTTCTTTCTTTTCCTAAAATAAAATATGGTTGTAGCTGGGCTTTTGAAACACGGTAAGTCTTAACTCTAACATGATGAAAACATAAAATATTCATTAATGGTCTTTTGGAGAGTATTCTTTATACCTTTCTCAGAGGACACGTATAAGGGGACAGCCAATGCATTTGAAAACCGATCATCCTAATGTGGAGGGAAGAAAAAAAAAAAAAAAGAAACAGCAAAAGCAAAGAATAGAATTAATTTTCTTAAAACCTCTCCTTGGCAAGTCAGATATTCTGCTGGCAGATGGCAATTGAACTTTCCTTATCTGACCCCATTTTTCCATACTTAAAAAAAATAAATAATACTGCCTTTGGTTGCAGTGCTATTTGACTTGTTAAAATGTGGCTTGCTTACATACGGACTTAATCTTACACAAATTTCCTGAAGTCTGGGACTAATACCATTTAACAAGTTAAATTATCTGTGTTGATGCTAATGGATCCACTGGTTAAATTAGGTACATTTTTTCTTGCATCTCCTGCTTATCAACTCTTCTTTGGTAGCTGGCTGACCAGAGTGAGCTGTATTTAATACTGCATTTCTGGACCAACTTTGTCAGCAGGACTTCCAAATCATTGAATGAGTAGTATTGTTTCAATTGGAACTAAGATACAGTCCAGGTGAAGTTAAGGGACAATGACAAATAGTCAGCACTGTTAAGTCAGGCCACTTACTAGGTTATATATTTATTGGGTTTAAGGTACATAAATGCAACTATTATACTTTTAAAATGTTGTAACTTTACCGTCCTTTAACCATCGTGATTCCTTTACCAATCTATGGCACTGTTGCCTTAAATAACATTTCTCTTCTTTTAACACATACAGACTTTTAACTACGTATTGCCTTTTAGTGTTCTATCCAGGAACTTGTAGTCCTAAGCATATATGATAAAGGCCAGCAGTTGTCATGGCAGGTCTTTAGTGTCCATTTAAGATAGTTTACAGTAAATGGTAAAGATGGCCTCTGGAAGGAAGAGTATGTGATACGACTTTACATACTATGTTCAGCAGCTGAGCCTGGGGAGATTTGTCTGTTAAATTACTGTTACATTCTGTGGGCACTAAAGTATGAGCATCAGTGGAAGACTTTCTGCTAGAGCCTGGGCACTCCAAGTTCCTGCTGGGCACAGTTCAACCAGGTACATTATGCAGGACAGCTAGCTCCAGTGGCCACAATAAAAAAAAAATATTTTTTGAATCTATATTGAATTGTCCTCAGTAAGACTGACGCCATGCTTTGGGATGCATGTGGGGTGGGGAAAGAGGAAAGGAAGGGTAAAGGCAAGAAAGCTTGGGGATCAAGATTAAAAAAAAATACTGTTTAATAAGTGAAGGAGAAGTTGAAGAAGAGAGAAAGTAAACAAAAGAAGTGATGCAAAGGCAATAACTCACCACCTCCTGAAGGTAGACTGATGCCCATCCTAACCCAAGAAAAAGATGACCAACCTCCCTAAACCCTCTCTTTTCCCTTCTATTGCTGAGCATGATGTGAATGGAATACGTCTTTGGTCAGTTTGGGTCATCTGCCTGGTTGTGTCCCCTCCCAACCTATTGCGCACTATTGCGTCTGTTCACTGTGGGGCGTAGTAGACTGAGAAACCAAGAAGGCTTTGACGCTGTGCAAACACCATTCAGCAAAAGCCAGAGCATTGTTATGTTATCAGTATTGTTTTGGTCAAAAATGTAAAACACAGCCCCATATGAGTAACTATGAAGAAAGTTGATTCTATCTTAGCCAGGCCCAGTACAGTTATGTAGAAGATTCTTAATATCAAACAGGTGTGCTCTTAAATATATACTCTGACCTTTCTCAGTAAAGTGTTCTTTTTAAAAGAGACCCTATTGCCATTCTTAAAGGAAGAAAAAGTCTTCATTTTAAGGATTCATTTAAGACTTCAGTGGGTACAGAGACCTCAGGATTGTTGTGGGAGGAAGGCTGGGATCTGTCTGTCAGTTTAAATGCATATTTTAGGATGACTTTCTACATTTTGTTCTATCAGTAAGTGCTCTTTCCTTCTCCCCCTACTGTCTTCCTACCAATACATCCATGCATGGGTGCTGCTCATTTCTCAATTCTGAGGCTGTCACTTTTCTTTCTAACCAGCCTTCTGTGCTGGTGACTGCTGCTATAGCACTTTTGCTTTGGCTGGGCAGGCAAAGTGAATCCCAGTGAAGCAATACATCAGTTATGAAACTCCCACCAGAAATTTTAATATCAGCACCTGTGATTGATGAAGCCAGTCTTCCAATCAGTGTATGGAGGATTTTAACACATAATTTTCATGGTGTTAAAGTGAACTTCTCACATAAATCCTCAACACAGTATATCTACATGGGGAGCCTGACTGCCTGGAAGAAAAGCTAGTGTATAATACCTATTTTTTTCAGCATTAGCATCCTTTTTCCCCATCTTCCAGGTTCCTTTCCTGTGTCACTGCCCTGTCCTATACATATGTAATGTGGTGCCCTAATTTGGTCACAACTCTTCCTGTTTCGTATATACCCATACACATTTATGTACATGTCAGTATAATACATGCCTAAGCCATCTGGTATCTTTCCTTGCAAATGTTCACACAGAAAATTGACTGTGAGTGAGGTTCTGAACCTGCCTGTCCAAATGGTCCATATTTGTTTGATTTCTCTAGCAAATGCATAGATCCTATTAGTGAGACTGATCCAACATATTTCCATGTGTCAGCTGTACCTGCTGCAAGTGTCATTCTGTTCAGTGATAACAGGGCTTGCATCCTAAAATAGAGAGAAAACAAGAACATCAGGTCCTTCTGAGGATCTGAATCGCTTTTTCTACCATCTGCTGACCAATGCTTTGAAAGAAAGAGAGTCTGTGTCTGGATTGACACCTTTCTTCTTTTTAAGCCAATAAAAGAAAGGCCTGTAAAAGAGCCTAGGCATGCCATGCTTGTAAGAGCAGCTTATTAGAATGTAAAATGTCAGCGGTATCATATGTTTGCAACTCATTACAGTATACAGGAGCTGATACAGGTATTCTGTTAGTGTCTCAATCATATTTAATTATCCTTGAAACTGATTAATTTAACTGTGTGATAAAACTCTTTTATTGTTACTCTAGATAATGTGATACAGAAATTGTACAAGTTAAAAAAGAGGAGAAGCAGATGTGAAAAGAGTGATATTTGAATCCCTTGTTTCATTGTTACAGTGTTAAGACATATAGTTTGGAAAGATTTTTAGATATCCTTGTATGAATAATTTTTTTATTAGTAGGTACACAGCCAAAGTTAGAAATTGTAGGAGTTAGAAGTTATACTGCAAGACCCAGTTTAATCATCAACAGGTGTAGCCAGTAGAAATGTTTGCATGGTCAGAAGGAGTATTTGGGGCAAAGGAGTTCCTTTCTCTGAAGCATCTGATGTTAGCCAAAGAATAGTACTATTCTAGATTAACCAATAATCTATCCTAGCAGTGCATATAGAACAAGGAAAATAAAAACAGTTTCCCTGGTATTCAAATGTGGATATTCTACATTTCATATATGTAGCTATACATCCTCACTTCATCCATCATTTTTTCATGTCAAATTAGTTTCATGCGAAGTCAATCATTATTAAATTCCATTTTAGATGTTATCCAGTAAGGCACTGTCAGCCACCAGGGAAAGGTAATCTTATATTTTAGTCCAATAACCTATCTTTCTTGCATAACACATTAATTTTAATTGTAAGCATTTTATTAAAACAAAATTTATTTGGTGTTAATTCTCCTGTATTCAGTATAATATTGACACAATGAGCTGTTCTTGATTTAAAAATAGTGTGTAAGTGCATGGAAATGCTGCTGTAATCTAACCTTAAGTAGATTTAGTTGTATTGAATTACTGCCTGGAGCCTGTAGTCATTGCTACCGTAACCTCACAGACAGGGATCTAATATGGATTCAACTCACCTTTGTGCTCTCACAGTCCTAGTACACACTTGATACAGGGACAGGCCTTGGATGATTTTTACTTCTGCTGGGTTATGGGACACTCTGTTGCTTTGACTTGAGCACAGCCACAGCACTGTTGCTATGTGAAATTTTGCTGCCCCTATCGTACAGTCTGATTTTGGAGGCAGTCACACAGTCATGTCTGAAAAATCCTCCTTCAAGGGCTTTGAGGGTCTCTTATATTGCCTAGGCAGGCTGGAGCTCATGAAGACATAGTTTCACTGATCTTCAGACTGACCATGCTAAAAGGTGAGCTTCCTAGCTTACCTCGAGGCAGCTAGGTGAGATAGAGGCCTCTGCAATCTATACCATATATGTTATTTTCTTTGCTGTTTGTCTTACAAAATGCCTGATACTTGATCTACAAAGGGCAATCTTAGCTGAGCCACCATGTATCTACTCATCAGCAGGGACAGCTGTAGCAAAATTAATGGATGAGATCTGTCTTTATACCTCTTATTGATAGGCTACTTGAATTCACTTCTGTTTCTTCCCTTGTACCTTGGATATCATCTGCACAGAATTTGCAATTTCCATACAACTGTTTGTGGTATACACTAGAAGGAAATAATCATTTGCGTTTGCTGCTCTTGTAGGGCAGACACTAAACCTTATGTTGCGTGCTTATGTGGCATGATGCTGCAATGCTGTGCAGGCTCATGACCCAGAAAAATCATAACTGCATTAGCATGACTGAACAAAGGCTAATTATCCCTTCCTTTGATTACTGTAAGTAGTCTGACTGCCCTACAGAGCCTGCTATTAGTATACTGCCTTTGGTGTCAGAAGTAGCTCATCTGGTGTTATCTAGGAGAAGGGAGTTGGGGACTTCTTGCGGCAGTGTATTGCACAATGTAGGCATATGCTTGAAGTCTTCGCACATAGTTTATTCTCCTCCACTAGGGGCAAAGGTGTCCCTAAAAATGTTTCAAACTGTTTCCACTCATACTGTTACCTCTCAGCCATATCTATCTTCCTTTATCTGTCAGTCTCCCCCTGCTTAGCACTGCTGTTTTCACCTGCCTCAGAGGCATTTTGTCCCACTTCTGCTTGTATCTTCCCCTTGCCAAGTACCTTAGGGCTGCTGGTACCGGCTCTGGCTCACTGCTTTGGTTGCATCATTGACTGTGCCTGGCTCTAGCTTTTCTTCTTAATGCTTGCATGCCTCTGGGGAAGGTATCTAAGTATTTTAACACCACGTCCCTGTTGTTTCCTGCCATACATCCGTCAGCTTTGTCCCCTCATCTGGTTTATGTTTCATTTCTTTTCCTAAAGGCATAAGAGGAAAGGTGATAAGCAGTAAGGGCATGAGGGGAAGAGTCACAGTGCTGACCTCCCACCTCTTCCACAGCCATGGGAAAGATGGAAATGAAGAGAGAAAATAATTTGGGCTGATGGCCAACAAAAGCAGGCAATGCCAGCTGCAGTACTAGGGAGCCAGAAAACAGGGCAGAAAGCCAGAGCCTAAGGCCAAACACTAGAGGTTAGGCAGGACTGGGCTCCAGTCAAATCTTCTTACATGGACTCATCAAAACCCCAATCAAATTAACATAAAATGTGTATATATTTGCATTTAGTAAGAATCTCATACTGTAAAATTTCCCTCATCATTGCAATAAACCCCCTGTGGTTTCTCTTCCTCCATTCTCCCTGTCCCCCAATCTATTCTCACCTGCCTCTTGCAGGTTTTGATTCTGCTGTTTCACTGGTCTGCGTGCTGTACGAGTACTTCTAGCCTGTTCAGAAACCCACAGGAAATGAGCTCAGAATTACTGCGTGACCATCCCATACCCAGTCAGCTAGGAGAAATGTGACTTTTTACCAAATCGTAATACAGCAACACTTAAAAGTAACAGGTCTTGGAATGTGCGAACAACTGTTCATCGAGCATATTTTAACTAACAAGTAGTGATCTTTTCATGCAGGTCGTACAAAGAAATGTACAAAAAATGTTGAATACAGTAATTAATACTTCAGCCACTGGTGTCTAACTAATCTGACATGATTACTGTTGTAGTTGCCATTTGCTGTTCTTTATTATCATCATTTATTCTAGCATCGAAAGGTTATGGGCACATGATTGGTGAAGACAGATATAGAAACGTATTAACAATCAAATATTTTATACATTGAAAAAAAATAAAGCATGTGTAGCTTTTCTTTTCATCAGAAGCTAGAACTGAAAGCACGGTTTGAGTATTGAAAGAAATTCTCAGAAGTATATTTCCCAGAAAGCTGGAGATGCAATGAAAATGTCTCTTCCTTCTGCACAGTTCATTGCTTTTTCTCCCAGGGAGATTCCACATCACCCTTGGCCTGTGACTGCACAGGTGCATCTTACAGTGAATAAATTTTGTGTGCTAGTGAAATGAGGACAAAAGGCAGCGACACAAAAGACCAAAATAGTGACAACAGTGATGTCACCTGCTACCACCAGAGAAACAGAGCAAGCCAGGTACCTACCAAAGCCACTCTATTACTCCCTTCCTCAGCTGGGCAAGGGAAAGAAAATACTACAAAAAGCTTGTGGGTCGAGATAAGGACAGGGAGAGATCACTCAGCAATTACCATCATGGACAAAACAGACTCAACCTGGGGAAACTATTTTAATTTATTACCAATTGAATCAGAGTAGGGTAATGAGAAATAAAAAGAAAATCATAAAACACCTTCCCCCCACCCCTCCCTTCTTCCTGGGCTCAACCTATCTCTCAAATTCTCTACCTCCGCCCTGCAAGCAGCGCAGGGGGACAGAGAATGAGAGTTGCGATCAGTTCACCACACGTTGTCNCCTCAGCCTTGGCCTGTGGTGGGTCTGTCTTGGTGCCAGCTGGCATTGGCTTTATCGGACATAGGGAATGCTTCTAGCATCTACTCACAGAAGCCACCCCAAACTCCGTACAACTACTTGCTTTGTCTACAGAGAAAGTTAGTTTTCATTTCTCTCATGTCTCTCATTCATGTCTCCATTTTTCTTATAAGCCCCCTTTAAGTATTGAAAGACCACAGTAAGGTCTTCCTGGAGCCTTGTGTTCTCCAGGCTGAACCACCCCTGCTCTCTCAGCCTTTCTTCATAGGAGAGGTGTTCCAGCCTACTGATCAGTTTGTTTAACCTTAAAGCCAGATAATGTTTAACCTTAAGCCAGATAATGAAGAGTGCTGGAGAGCAATTAGTCTTGGGGAGTGGTTGTGGATAAAGGAGTGCCAGAATGTGACAAAGCAACCAACAGCTCTTCTGGTGAAACTTAGGTGGGAGTTGCAGATGTTCTTTTTAGCAGCATGTAGCTACAGGTATGTAACTATTTCCTAGGACACCTACATGTATGCGGGCTGAGGGACTCACTCAAGTTCAGTTTGTCCCATCTCAATGGCAGCTTTAGAGTGAACAGCTCTAATCCAGGAACTTTATATTTGTGTCAGCCTTCATTAGGTGAACAAATGGTCCCCATGTCTTTGAAGTGTACTTGTGCCTCTCAAATAAAGGTAAACAAAATTCAATAGGGCTGGGGGGCTTGGCCAAGCCATTAATGAAACATTAATCCGTTGTCAGGTAAAGCACCAGTAAGGCACGACTAATTGGTCAGCCATTGCTCAAAGCTCAGTGTGATGTTCTTGACACAGTGAATGATGAATGTCATATAAATGTGCAAATCAGTAACCTCATTTCATACAGGCTCAACTGAGATCACTCCTGTTGTTTCTTGTTTGAGAATGGCATAATAGTAACTGAATCACTTTGAAATGATAATATGTTTAGCCTGTTGACCATGTCTTTAAGAGATACTGTTGACAAAGGTTACTTGGAAATGTTCTTCCTCATAAAAGTGATGGTATGGGAAGGAAACCTTCTACACTTGGGTGAACGCTGACCTTCTACAAATGCAGTGATACTGATTCACAGTGCTGCTTTGTTCTCCTGGGGAAGCTGTGCCTTACAAAGCCTGATGAGCCTGCTTACAGCTTGGTCTAAAGTTTGTTAATCTTTTAGTAGAGAAGTTAGATACTTGCCCAGGCCCTGTGGTCAATCACTGTTGACGTTCAATACTTCTATGTTATACTTTTCCTCATGGAGAATGTCACAAAGGGTTTTTGTCCTTCTCCCTCTGGGAATTCCATAGTCTCCATCTCTTTTTCTTTTTCTTCTCTCAATCTGAAAGATCTTGTTTGCCTCATGATTTGTTGTTTCCTACCACGTGGCTGACGAACCTAATAAGGAGCAGGAGATAGGATTGCAAGGTGTGGCACTCTCTCTGCTGGGTTCAGTGTGTTGTTCTGTACATTCCAAGGCTTCCTGCTAAAAAGTACTCCAAATACTTTACAGACACCTCAAACATTGTGCACATCTGATCGGAAAAAAAAGTGTGCTATGTCCAGCAGCGAGCCCGGAACAATTCCAGTGAAACCAACAAAAGTAATAGCGCGCACTCATTGCCAGGTAGGAGAGAAAACTTACTCAAACAGGCTAAAGCTTTTTTTCCTGATCTAAGGAAGTTTAAGGACTATGCTGGTTCTGTTTTTCAACAGTTCATTAATACTAAAAGCATTTATGTGTCCTTACCAATAATTCTGTGAATCTTAGATATGAATAGCAAATAGGAGGAAATCACATGACTCTGCAACTTTTATGCAAAAAGGCAAAAGAACTGACATGAATCCTCAAAACCCAAATAGAGGTATTTTGTTGCTACAGTGGGATTTTTTTGTAAATGGTCTATCCATTCCTGAAACAAAGGCTTGCACAGCAGTTGATGGATGGGTCTTTGGACATTAGTATTTGTAGAATTTTAATACCACACATAATTTACATTGCAATTTAAAAGGTAGATGCTTTTTAATTCACCATCTGTGTAGTGAAGTCTATAATGGGAAAATTAGGCTTTGCTTTAATTAGCTGTAACTTGCTCAAATAATTAGTTTCAAAACATCATACAATACCTGTATTTGTATCCTGGGCAGCTTCAGAACTGTGTAAAGCCTTATTCTTGCAGAGTTTTATGTATCTACTACGGCAGTAGTTTACATGTGTTTCTTTGAGGCACAGTCGTAACTGTTTTTTTGGCTCCAGCGTTATTTGTAGTATTGTATTATGTGTATTTTTATTCTTGTGACGACTGCCTCATGTATCAGCTGTTCAGAGATCCAGCACCATGGTGTGAGATGGATAGCCTATGATTTTTCCCTTGTGTTGGGATTCCCACTCATTTCCATGGAAACCTGAAAACCTGGAGGAATAAAGCACAGAATCTATTGCTGTATTACAGTACTGTGCAGCTTGAAAAAGCAGACATCACCATGGTGCCTGTGAATGCCAGTATAGTTGTAGGTCTGTCTGGGTTTCCAGTCTAAAACCTGTATTTTAAGGGTTTAGTTTATAGATTTATTTCTTATTCAAACCTCGTTTTACTTTCCTCATAAAGAGAAATGTGTTATAAACACACCTTCTTATACACATAAATTCTTTACTATTATAGAAGGTGCACACATACACATAAGTACATACATAAGTATATAGATATATGTACATACATTCACACACTTACATACACAGACACACATGTGCATATGTCAGACAAAAACGTGTTAAAAATAAAGATATTAAAGTCTGTAAGAAGGATATAACTGGTTCATGCAGTAATTATGGCTGTCACATTGAAGGCTTTTCTTAATAAAAAGCAAACAAAAACCTGCAGCACTGTACTGGATCGATAATGAAATATATATGAATATGACTAAATACACTTTTTAGTGAAATAACCTGAAATATATATATCTCCTCCACAAAAAATCAGAAATTTAACCATTTTATTTTCCTCTTGAGCAGCTGGTGCACAACAAATGCTGTGAGTAGACATCCAGCAGAGGTAATAAAATCGGAGGTGAAAAATAATTTAGAAAATAAATGAACATGAGGAAACAGATCAGAAGAAGACAGAACTGATCAGGGAAACCATTTTGAGTATTACTTTCTCTTTGCTTTTTCTGTGCTAATTTTCAAATCCCACTGATAACCCTAGGTAGCATACGATGATAATGCACTGATTCTATGGCTTTCTGCAACCACTACTACTAGTTTTTACTCTTTCATTTTATTTTGTAGCAGGAATACCTGACTGTATTTTGAAATTAACTGTCCTATGGTATTCTGTTATTTTTTTCAACCATAAAGACACAGAGACTGGGACACTATGACTGAAGAAATGTGAAAATTTAATTTGGAGATACCCAGTGTGATTAAAAGACTGTTCCCCCTTCAGATTGGTCATGCTCCAATTCACAAGAGGATATGATACATGGACTCAAGAAAGAAGGAGCAACAGAGATAGTAGTTGCAAAACTGCTATTATATAAACTATCTATAGGTGTCCTCAGTGATTTCAAATAAATATGAGTAAATCTTCTGAAAACATGGATTAAATACAAAAAGCTTAAGCTACATCTAAATTCCTGTACCTTTAATTTCCTGTTGTCTGGCTTTCAGCTCTATGAGCTGCCTCACCAATAGCAAACACAAGGTTCTAGGACTTAGGTGGCATTTAAGATTTGTGACTCCATCCTGTAGCTAGGCAATGTCAGCTAATCTCGTAAGTATACTATTATGGCTCAACTTTGGAGAGCTTTGAAAAAGAGGAACAGAGATTTTACAGGAAGAATCTTCATCTGTTGCTTAAGCATGAAAAAGAGCCTGACAGAAAAATGGTAGTTAATAATATTAGATGATTTTCAGAAAGATGCTGTTTGTAGCATCAGTTACACAAAAATCTAAGCTTTTGGTTAAAACAATAATCTTTGTAGGCCTTGTGGTTGCAAAGAGAAGCTGGAGTATTTTGACATAAAATGCTGATAGCCGGAAAGCAAAACAGAGGAATAAAAACATAATGTATTTAAAATCTTCTAATGCTGAAGCCAGTCCATTCATTGCAGGAGGCTAACACATGCTTTCTAAAGGTTTGGGAGTGGCGATGCTGGTGGAGGAAATTCATGTAAGGTTCTAGAGATATTCGCTAGTAGATCTCAATCCTTTTTACAGTTTAGGGATCCTGATTGTGAGCTTCTCACATTCTTTGTTGGCTTCTCAAATATTATTATATACCACACGATGAGATGCCTATGTGCAACATGGTGCTTCAATGAGGCATTTATAATTACCTAAAATTTCAAGGAATATCTCATAACGTACTTAGACATGCTGGTATGCCCAAGGTAGTACTTGGAAACTCTGGGTTAGACACTGAGAACAAAATCCTGGCCTCCCATAAGTCAGTGGGTTTTCAGCTGACTTCAATGGACATAGCTTTTTGCTTTCAGAATCCGGTCCGATGCAGTAATGGAATTGTCATTGACTCGATCATTACGTATGTTGGTCATTTACAGCCCTGTTTCATTATACCTGTAACAGGAGAATAAATTAAAAACTGGGCAAAAGGGAAAAAGATCTGGGTAAGACCTAATACAGGGTGAAGGTATAACTACAGGGACTCATCTGTTGACTCAGTTTCTTGAATCGCTGTGACACAGCTTTATTTGTAAGAAAGACAGAGCAAGGTTCGTTCTCTGTCTTGAGACCACCTGGCAGAGTACAGCTCACTTCTCTGTGGCAAAAGCTCTACCATCAAGCAGGGTGGCTCCGTCTGAACAGTCTATTGCAAATAGTCTCTCCACTGTGATTAGAGAGTCCTGGTGACATGGGCCAAAATCATGGTGAGTTCATGCTAATAATTTACAGGTATGCTAATCCAATGCTTGTATTTGAGGCTGCATCCTCATTTTATTAATTTCACTAGCCATCTCCCAAAATTTCCATTGAGATGGGGCCAATAGTGGTTTTTGGGAAAGAAGCTACAGAGATCTCTGGATAGATTACATAGATCTGTATGGATCTCTGCACATAATTTCTATGTATGAGGAAAGCCTGGAGCAGCCTAACGGTTCTCTCAAAATGGAGATCACCAAAAACGTCCAGCAAAAACATTCTGATGTCTTCCTTTTTGACTGTTCTACTAATTTCTGGTTTATTTTAATATTTCAGGGAAGTAATATGCTCTTAGTTGCCTCTCCTGTTGATGGATTCCCTATCTATCTAGTGTGTTTATTTAGCCTGGGCTTCTATCATTCTCATGTAACAGTTCTCTGATCTGAGTGTCAAATTTGTAGCTTTTAAAAATGTAAAGTGATAGGTAGTGCGCAAGATATATTTTAAACACCTGTGGAAGTGTTATGTCCTGCTAAGGCTCTGATTTAAACTCTAGGATAATTCTACTAAATCTAGTGGCTGTCAAAAATTTGCAGTGTTTTTCTGAACTGCAGTTACCATTCTTCTGAGAATGCACAATTAGTAAGGAAAAAGAGAAATCAACATAACTCCATGACTTGTTATGAAGATGCAATTCCTGCCTTTATTTCCTCTAATATTAATATTTTTCCTTCCAGTTTGAATAATACCACCTTCAGCTAGACAGACAGACTTTATTTTTGAGAAACCTATTTGTATTACATTATTATATGTCTTTTGCAATTCTTTTTCTCCATTGTGTTTTTGTCCTTTTATATCTTCAGGCAGTTATAATATCAAGCTCTAGTGTTTGTATTTAGCCAGTCTCCAGCTAGATTTTTGCTTCTTGTGGCTTTCTTTTCTGTTTGCATGAAAACAGTAGGATGTTTTCATGTAAAGTACTTCTGGGGTATACATTACCTACCTTTTCTTGTTAGTATTAGGGAGCTACTAGGCTAAATATCTCTGCTCAACTTTGAAAACATGAGTGTATGTGTACGTGCTATTACCTGTATTACTTGTAGTACTGTAGTGCATATGAGCTGTAATCACAATCCAGAACTTTATTTTGCCAAATGCTGTACAAACATATGCCCTGCCTTGGAAGACTTACAGTCTAAACAAATAAATACGTTTCAATTTTTACATCAGCAGGACATGACATGAGTTCAAGGATATGCATATTAGGTTGCATTATAGGCCACTATGATCTAATACAACAGAACATGCCCATGCATGACTTTCAGCACATTGATGTTGTGTATCTTTGTAATCTGTTAGGTGGATGACATATATTTTCAGGTATTTTTAACTGTTTCATTTGTACATCTACATTTATGTATACATATTTACAACATCTGAGTTTGCATGCTGGTTTAATTTTAGTTTTCTGTGTTTATAATACTGTTATGTGATACCTGCATCATGTATCAACTCTTAGGGATGTACAGCTCAGAAAAATAATTTTGCATTATGCTTCTGTAATATGTGGCATTTGTTCAATTATTTTGATAAATCTTTGAACAAAAGTTGACCTTTTTTATTCTGAAGGACTTCGGCAGACATGTCAGCCAGTCATTTATGCAAAAGATTGTCACAACTTCATAAAATCACAAAAATTAGAAGCACTAAGCCTTTTTGCTGTTGCAAATTTTATAAAGGCAGATTCCCCTCCTGTTGCTGGCACTGTTCCTTCCCCATAGGTGGAAAGAACAGACAGAACTTTGGACATCCTGTTTCAATGTCTTTGGGAGCCAGAATGCATTTTCTTCATAAATGACTTTCTTTGCATTTGCCAAGAAACATTCTCTCACCCAGACAGCATAATAACTGTATTAAAAGTATATTGTCTTCTCAGAAATGCTGCCTCAGATCCTAAATTTCATGTTAAGGATTTAAATCATGAAATTTAGGAAGAAAACATAAGGTTCCTTGACATCATATTTAGGAAGAAAAGAAGCCCAGAAACCAGGGAATTGCCTGCACTCTCCAACCCTGACTTTGTCCCACATCAGATCAACTCTTTCAGAGAGTGTGTAAAATAATGCACACACATACTTCTATAAATCATCTTAGCTTTATCTCTGTTACTCAAGGATGAAAAGGGAGCTCTTTTTATGCAAAATTCACTTCAGTCCTTTCACCTAGTTGTCAAAACAAAACCTAATGATGCAGTTTCCCATCTTTACAACATGAATCAAGGAGACAAAATCTTTACACCATTGGTCCTGCGTGGCTGGTGGTGTAATAGGAGAGTATGTCACAAAACTGACACTAAGGATGCAGAGACATCAGTTTGAAAGTCTCAGTTTTCATTCTTTTATCCTGATATTGTACAAACATGAACAGAATTAATCAATCAGATTCTTTCTCACTGTTATCTGAGTAACTGTATTAACTTAAGCCAGAAGGCAATGTTTGAACTGAGGGCAGAATATGGGTAGTTCTACCACTTTGGTCTTGTTTGACCACTTTGAATTATTTAACAACATCAGCAAAATTCTTTCTAGATCTTAAAACTGCTTCAGTTTTAAGTCTCTTTTGTGACTTGTTAAGTCTCTTCTGTGTCTTGTTAAGAATAAATGTGCTTTTCATTTTGCTTTAAAAAAATCCCTATTTATAATAATAGAATTTACATGTGCTCGGGGTCATAGTGATGGCAAGCAATGAAAGAAAATGGAAAAATGTGACAAATATATTATTAAGAAATTAAAATAAAATCACTTCCAGTCTGTCCTTTCATTCCAGGAGCTAAAAGGCCACTGTTTATGTTAGCTTAATTGTATTCCAAAACTCATGCAAACACTGAAATTGCTATGCCTGTAATAACAGGCCTGTTTTAAGGTAGCACTTGTACAGACCTTGTATAGGCCACTAGGTCACTGTGCAATAGTTGTCACTACACTTGCTGTCATCTCTGTCCTTAGAAGATATCCGGGTTTTTCCTGCACATGTTAAGCTACAAATTCCCCCCCCCCCATCCCCCCCCCCTTTTTTTTTTTTACCCCAGAAATTGCTATAAACAAGTCTTGGGCAGAGAATTACCAATGAATATTCATTATTGTTTTCTTGTGGTCTCCTTCTTTATCTTTTGAGCATTGTGTAGTATAGTTTCAGTGTTAAAAGTGTGCAAGTTATTGAACAACTGAAGTAGGCGCTCATTTTATGCAACAGCTGCAGTAATCTGTGATCCTGTTTAATTTATGCTAATTATGTTAGCAGTGCCATGATTGATATTTTGCTTGTCTGTCTTATTAATTTATCAGCTAATTGTTGCATTTCTAATAGCTATAAGCTATTTATAACATACCCTTTGATAAGCATAATGGTCTGCACACTAATAGCAACAAACATTTCTGATACCATGTAGTTCTGAAATAGTACCCTCGCCATCTCTGTGATTAGGCAAAACCTAAAAACAGAAATGAGATTTCATTGTTATGAGGTAGTGAGTGGGAAAAAAAGGATGCTAGTCTGTTTACTTAATAGCAACAGCAATTAGCTAGTTTTAACAGACTAAGAGACTTTTTTTACTCTCCTGCTTTGACTGTGAAAACTGATAATTTACTAATCTGCAAGGCCTACATGTTTTTTTTTAGAATTAAAAAGAAGATATAATTACTAAATGTTTCCTCTTTCTTTATGTGAAATACTTGTCTTTTGTATGGTACATATCCACTAGAGTTAGCTTATGTTTAATCGTGTTTAATCAAAACCTTAAACATGAGTCCCATCTTTTTAATAATGCTTTCATTTCATGTGGTGCCTTGGTCTGTTTTGTTCTGAAATCCTTCTAGTTGTCTTCAAACATTGTCAGTCTGATTCAGTGCCAGTGAAGATACTGCTGTTGTCTACAGTTGATGCTACTGGATCAGCACACTTCAGCATGTGAATGAGTTGTGGTATATTTTTTGAGTTTTGGGTACAAGAAATCAGCCTTTAACATGTGGTATCTTAGTGTTTAGAAGCCCACAAATTGCATGTGTGTATGCTGTGGTATACTTACACTCACTAATATCTATTTGTGGATGTGGTGACATGGCTTATACAAAAGCCTGTTGTGAGTATCTCAGATCATACATTATCTGTGTCTGCTTCTCAGTGAAAAAAAGTATACATGACAGTACTAAATATGTTTAAATTGCTTGTTCAAAGCTGATCTATCTTCTCTTTGGATTCAGAAAAATACGTATTTTTATACAATTCCTATTTAAAGGGTGAATCAGTCCAAGATAAACCAACAGACTCCTCAATTTAACTACAGGCTCAAATAATGTAGATAAGTTCTGGAGGGTAAACCACAACCCAATTAAAAAAATGCACAAGATATGCAAACAGGCGTCGTATGTTTACTTCGGAAAACCTATTCCCTCTCGAAGGGAGAGCAGGGTGAGCCTGCCGCTTGCTGTGGCAGAAGTGGAAGTGAAATTTGCCAAGCAAAGTGGGACAGTTGAAGTCGTTCTCCCCCC
>VZTL01008707.1:19735-31736 GCA_013400535.1 Scopus umbretta
CCCCCCATTTTCCATAATGATCGTTTGGTTTACAGCTCTTAAGAGCTCTGACTCTTACAACTCTGCTTCTGGCTGAACTGTGGGAACAAATCAGTGACTTTATGTTTCTGCAGAGCTGTGCACTCTTTTCCAAGCAGTTTGAGAGGCACAGCTCTGGGAGGTTTTTCCCTATCAAAGGGCCTCTAGGCCTGACTTGAATGTGGGTGATTCAAGCTAACAAAGAGGTTGAAACACAGCGTGATTGTGATTACAGTCATTAGAACGTTCAAAGTTAAAGCTAAAACTCTAAAGTTATGACTGCTTTGACCTGAATTTCCATGAATGTGCTTTGGCTTTTTATTGTGTGGTCTTATTTCTGCGTATGATGATAGGTACTGTACTACATGTTCTTCAATATTGGTGCAGGTTATTAAAGTGTCCCACATTTGGCTTGTTCTTTATTCTCCTAGGATTTTAATGATAATTTTAAAATGTGTAGTGCTAATATATTGTATGAGAGTTACAGAAAAGACTGGGTTACGGCCCTTCGAATGTAATTACATTTCAGTTAATAAAGTACGTGCTTATAGAAACATATGGGCAAAATACTAGACAAATATTAAATCCTATGAGTTAAATGTAAACCTGTCTTTTGGAGCATATTACACCTCAGGATGTGCACACAGGCATTTGGTGCCAGCACAAGTTACATACACATGTCAAGGGTGGAACTAGTCTTTATAGAGACTGTACACCTGCCTTGCATGCCTTCCCTCAGCTAGTGGGTTTGAAGCCTAACAGTGAAAGTATAGAACACTTTGCATTACTTGTGAGCCCCGTGATAACCCATGTTAGTTATTTTTTTGTGATTGGTGGATTACAAAATGCAAAATTTAGCTCTTATGGAACATGACCCTAATTCTTTGAGCCACAGCCATTGATGAGTACAAACCAAGATCAGTTCCCTGGGGATCTGGTAAGAAAAGAGGTCGCTTAAGCCCCTCAGAGATATGTCAGAACACCTCAGAACTATTTCTATCTTGCAAAACATTTAATTTCCCTATCAGTTGATCCAGAAAGAAAATGTCAGACCAGTACAAGTAGTTTTACTCTCACTGGAAAGGTAAACACAGCTAAATTGTCATCAGATCTAGTTTAAATGGATTTAACTTGATCCATTCTAAAATGTACTGGAGGTTGCACATTTATTTGCCTACTGTGAGGTGTTATGTACAGCTCAGTAGTCTAGAAGCAAAACACATGAGTTGCAGGACTGGAGTGGAACAAAAATGGAAGTGAATGTGCTTGCATTGCTCTGTAACTTGAACTCAAGTTTAGCTTAGTTCCCATTTGGCAAGACTGTTTCCCACAGCATCATGCCCCATTTTTAGAGGAGTTTGGACCTTTATCGTTGGCATGTAGCAGGTGTGAGGAATGGAAATGATTTACTAATCTTTTGTGAAATCCCTTTTGGTTTCTTCATGTCAGTGAAATTTAACCCTTTAGATTTCAGTAAGTCTTATTGGCTTCTTAGTTTCTTAAAATTAAAATTTTCTAATGTATTTTGTCTTTTAAAGCACTCTTCTCACCAGTTTCCCTCCATAATAGATAAATTTAACTCTGCCATGAACTGAATTATTTTTCTGCCTTTGTTCCTTTACAAAATATAACAAATTGCCACACTTCAACTTCAGAATTAGACAAGTAGCCTTTTTGATGCCATATACCTGTTTTTCAACATATTGTATTTGGGAACAGGATTTTCAGAGGAGAATTAATCATGCTGGATCCAACAGCTCACAGAGAGGTGAGGCTGCAGATGCTCCAACCAGGAGCAAGGCTGAAGATGCATTCCCAGCAGGCACGTGTACAAAAAGCTCATGTATACACTACATGTATACACTACATGTATACATGAACACGTACATACATGGCTGGTCACACAGATCCCAGACAGACACTCGGAGCACTTGTGAACGCCGATATCTCCAACAGCCTCATCCTGTTCTCTCTGGCTGAGCAGGTTGGAGGGCCACTAGTGAGACTATATGTATATCCATATATACACAGTGGATCCCTCCAGCAGCTGGTCTCAGACACTCAGTCTGCCCTGTAGCTGCCCCTGGCTCGCAGGCTCCCCAGTTACTGGCATCTGGACATAAGAACCCCAGGGCTGCAGCCCGGTTCCCGTTGCTGGTGCAGACTGTCACCCACACGCACACCCACACCCACAGAGCTGGCGGGGCCTCCCCTGCCCCGATAGCCTACCCCCATGCTGTCGCCCACAGAGACACACAGGTGCTCACACACCCCGAGCTGGCCCTTGGGGACACACTCAGCTCCCTGGTCCCAGGACACTTCATCTGCTCACCGGTTCATCCGGCCTGATCTTCCGTAGTGATCGCGCTCATGCTCACACCCATGCTCACGCCAGTTGCTGGCACCATGGCACACAGATCCTCCGACCCGAGGTCTGACCCCCGTTGCTGCACTCACGCCCCTACACACACAAGTGCACACACACGTACGCACACATACACACACAGGATGGAGAGCTGTCCTGGTTTCAGTTGTTTACACTTTTCAGCTTCCCATGCTCTGCCAGGTGTACAAGAATCTGGGAGGGAATGCAGGCAGGACAGCTGATCCCAATTAGCCATCAGGGCTATTCCATACCACCTGATGTCAAGCTCAGTATAGAAACTGGGGGAGTTGGCCAGGGGAGGGAGTGGTTGCTGCTTGGGGACAGGCTGGGCATTGGGTGGTGAGCAATTGCTTTGTGTATCACTTGTTTTGTATATTCTGTTGTTATTATTGTTATTTTCTCTTTCTCTGCTGTCCTATTAAACTGTCTTTATCTCAACCCACGGGTTTTAGGGTTTGGTTGGTTTTTTTTTTTCCTCCTCCCTGATTCTCTCCCCCATTCCACTGGGGTAGGGGGAGGGTGAGTGAGCGACTGTGTGGTGCTTGGTTGCCAATCAGGGTTAAACCACAACAGTCCTTTTTGGTACTTTCCCTCACCCGGGAAAGAGTTAGAAAGGAGTTTAATACGAAGATAGGACAGGCTGTGCTGGTCAGGTGTAGCGCATAGCCACAGAAGCATACTGACCAGTCAACCATTTACACTCGACTGGACCTTTTTATCTCCTTGCCCCTCTGTTCTAAGACAATAAATCTTACATGCTGCCTCTGTCAGGCTGCCTTCTTCCTCCTTTTCTGCATGACCTTTTTCATCCTTTTTTGAGATGTTGGAACTAAAAAGGTTGTGTCTCTGATATTGGTATGTCAATAAATAGTTGTTTTTGCAGTTTAGTAGCAAAAAAAAAAACCCAAACAGTTTGGTTTAACCAAAAATAAAATTTTGAAAGGTTTTGCTTTAAGTTGAAACAAATCTTTTTATTTGACCTAGAACATTGCATCATCAAAAGTCTATAATGAAAGCAAAAGAAAGTTGAAATCCTTGTATCTCAAAGAGAAATGAGAAGGGTGATCCATTTTTAAATCTCTGATGCAGGCCTCTTGTCCCTTAGAATGCTACTGTAGCCACCAGGCTACAAGATATTTTAGGGCTTATCTCCCTTCAAAAGTGTTAATCTGAAGCATTTAAATATTCAGTGAGATAAGCAGATTGACTCAATAATTTAGTGGCTAGGTGATTCGAAAAATCAAGCAAATAGATTAATATTTAATCCTTCTTCTGTGAAAGAGATCATCATCATCCAGTGAGGCTGGTGACAGTTTACCCCAAACTACTTTAAATTATGGTGAATGAGAAATTCTTCACGTGGGTTTAGAATTGAATCGAATCATTAAGGTTGGAAAAGACCTCTAAGGTCACCTAGTCCAACTGTCAATCCAACACCACCATGCCTACTACACCGTGTCCCAAAGTGCCACGTCTACACATTTTTGGAACACCTCCAGGGATGGTGACTCCACCACCTCTCTGGGCAGCCTGTGCCAATGCTTGACCACTCTTACAGTAAAGTTTCACTGGTTTCAGAAGATGGAATGACTGGGAAGCCACATCTTTTATGTCATGATAAGTGTATCTAAAAAATGATAGACTATTGGATAAAAAAAATCTTGTCTTGATTTTTATGCCTGTAGTCCCATGCCACCAGAATTTCTAGAAGAAATATAGTGAATTTGGTGCAAATTTCGTTCAGTATCACCAACATTATAGAAAATAATCTTCAAGAAATCTCATTTCTTTAAGTTCCTAAAGGTTTAAGTTGCTTATCCCCCCATGTAAAAGTAGCATGGTTCATGACAACAAAGAAATTATAGTCCTTTCTGTAGTATTTATCTTCTGATTCTTACCATAAATTTTACATTCACCTTTAATCTGTGCTGCTTCTGGCTGCTTTGATATCTGGCATATAGACATCTATAGACATACTGTCTCTTCTGGTTTATTTCATTTCTTATTATAAGGCCTTTGGATATGATAATGCTTTCTTTAAATGTCTGTATCTAATGCAAGGAAGCATGAATCCTTGTTTGAGCCTGTCTCTATGACCAAAATAAGAATTGTAATAGGGACAGTAAAACTTTTAAAATATGTTTTTCTTCTGATGTGAAGCATAAATACTTCTCCAATCAGAAATACTTATAAATAACAGCGGGGGGGGGGATGGGATCAACATGTCTGAAGTTCTTGAAACTTTGATATTGCATGGTCCTGTTAGCATGCACTGGCACTCATCTACCTGGCCATTCACAGAGCAAGCAGTCTGGTGCAGGACCACACTTGAGGACTGCTTAAAGGAGGACAGTGTGATTGTACTCCAGCTTCTCAGTTGTACTGTCCTTTCTTCACAGTTTCATGAGAAGGCATGGGCTAGGGCATAGATGAAGAGATTTAAAATTAGACACTAGGACCAGGCATCTAATACTGTGAGTGCTTACAAGTTTTTTGAGGACAAAAGTAAATATTTTAGTGGCTTATGAAACAATGGGAAGTAGGGGGGATTTAAGTTGCTTAGCTGTGGGGACATATTCTGGATCTCTTCTTTCAGATGGAAGTTCTAGTTCTACGACAGCTCATGTCCTAAAGCCTAGTCACTGAGCGTATCCAAAGCATCTTGATGGAGCCAAAGACTGATGAAAGGAAATCTTCTCTACCAGGAAGGAAGTGCTATAGGTCCAGTGCTATTTCTTCTTACCACTACTTTCCATGCTACTTTCTCATTCCTTGTAACTGAGAATATATATAAAAAAAAAAAGCTCAAATGAGCTGTGTGCACTTTGGCTCTTCTCCACTCTAACTAATATGAAGCCAATGAGAAATACTTGAAAGTGTTTCCTGCCTTCCCTCCAGAATAATTTAACGAATCCCAAAGATATTTACTCACAGAATGAATATATGGTGAACTTGTGAGTTTAACCAAAAGTCTGCTTATTCTAGCCTGCATTTACAGATTTGGCTGCAGCCTGCACTGTTCATCTGAAAATGGAAGGATTGGATTCCCACTATGAATTATAGCAGGAAAATGACTCTAACCCAAAGTTTGAGAACAAATCCTATTGTTCTGCAAGAAGGTCCCTCCTTGATATTAGTAAAAGCTTTGTGTGTTCATCACAAATGGAAGAGGAAAAAGGAGTAATTTATATTCTAGTCATTAATTTGCCCATGTGCCTGTTCTGTCGCTTTGTAATATGGAGCCTGAACTTCTAACTTTTATCTAAGAGGGCATGGTTGTATGCTGGTGTTTTCCTGAGGGGAAGATTCAAATATGATAATTCTTTTATAAAGTTTGCTATTTTACTGAAAAGGGTGCTGTAAAATATTTGAACTAAACTTCAGATGTCCATGCCAAGAAGGCAGCTGGGTTTGTGGGGGAAAGTGTCTGAAAGGACAGGGAAATTGCTTTCCCTTCTGCCTGACCTTTCCTTAAGCACTCCAGTAGAGCGCTTAAGCTTACTCCAGCTTCTTAGAGTATCTTTCTATCCTGCAGTTTTGTCTCTCCTTTGTCTTCTAGATCTTATAATCAGAAATAAGTGCATTAAATGTATTTGGGAGAATTATACAGGTTTTCTGTCAAAACCAAGATCCTGAATGTTATTCTGCTCTGTTAAGGGCAGTAATGGGCCACATTTAATTAAGAGGATTGAAATATTAAGAACTAAGTTTAAAGAACTGACTATGCACATACAGTCATAACAGGATACAAAAGTACTGTGTCAAAAGCCTTGTTAAAGTTGAGGTAAATGACATCTACTGCTCTCCTTTCATCCACAAATACAGTTATTTTCTCCTACAATGCAATTAATTTACAAGACTATGATTAGTAAGACATAACTTAAGGGTGAAATATTGTTATCTCTTCAAGTTTACTGACACTTAGGGGAGAGGAAGATCTGCTGGAGCATATTGTCATTAAAGTTGCACCACTAAGTCCAACTGAAACCTCAGTAGATTAAGAAGCTCTATATTGAATCCAGGGATCAGGTCTTTAGAAGTAATCTCTGGTGTGATATGGAAAGTCAAGGTTTTGTACATACACATTGAGAGCAGGTTTAGCTTAACTTGATCTGCACATTTTAATTCCCCAGAATCTTCACCTAATTTTCCCCTTCTGCTTGATGGTAGCATTTCAGGTGAAACTATCATCTGTGGCCGTGTTTTAGTCAAATAGTTTAAAATATAAACTTACTAAAAAGAACAAAACATAGTGCCTAAATCCTAGGTCATTCTAGGTTGAGGAGCAATGTAAGGACACATGCAGTATTATCTTAATGTACCTCTGGAACAGTGCCATAACTTCTAGTTGTCCAAAATAAATATAAATTATTTTAGTCCAGATTTTCAGTTAACTTGTATTAATACATATTCTGCGTCTTCTTTCTTCTTAATCTTTAGAATTGCCTTTTCTTTCTTCTGGGTCAGATTGCATGAGTTCAGATTCACACAGAAGTTCATGAGAATTGCACAAAACAGCAGAGTAGCTCCTTAAAGTAAACTAATAGATACGTTGTAAAATATTCTGTCCTGTACTTTCAGTTTAAGTCTAGGATATTATTTTCTTATTTATGTTACACAGTTGTGTTTCCAATTGTGATTTATTTGTCTTTTATTATATGAGAGTGGAGGTCAGGATGCTGAAAGAGTATAGTTATTGACTTTCATATAGTGAAAGGTATGTAATAAAGCACAATAAATTTGGGGACTGCTGAGCAAACTTTGCCTATAAAAGTAGTACAGGGATCTTACCTGTAGAAGTTTGAATCATGGCTGGCTGAAAATCTGCCTTTACTGAGTAACTTTACAGTCATAAGGAGAAAAATTTTAAACTGCAAACTTTTTATATAATCAACTCATTACATTTTCAGGAAATCAGAATTTTTATGTCTAAATATTTTACTTTTACCACATTATAAGTATCTCTAATACTACTGATTAGGGAAAAACAAGATTTTGAATAATTTTAGCAACATACTTGATTGGCAATAACAATTATGCAGTGATTCTTTTATTTACCAGTATTTGCCATAGATTTTTAAGGTCATCATTATCATCTTTGACCTTTGTGTAGTATAGACAGTGCATGCTCTGCCTGAGTAAACCTTGGACAATTTTTAAGAGTATTTGAGAATGCAGTTTTTGGATTTGAAGGGATTCATGTAAGGAAAAAATTGGGAAGAAAAATTTTGGACGTCCAGATCTAAGGCTCTTAGCTCATTCATGGCTTTCTAGACTTCTGGTACATCACAGCTAGAAGGAAACCAGAATAATTCACTAAGCAAATGCTGGCTGCGCTGGAAGTTTTGGAACTTGGGACTGAACCTTGCAGCCTCCATGTCTCTAGCAAGAAATTGAGATACCCTGACAATTTTAACAAGAATGATCATTTTCAGGACTACCTGCCTGCAAGGGAAGAAAATGCTGAACTACCTTCCCACAAGGGAGCAAAAATTGCCATTTGTCCTGGAAAGGAGCCTAAAGCTCTGGATCCCTCACAGTTGGCAGCCCTGAGGAAGCCCATATGGTAGATATGTGAGCATATCTAGAGATAGGGAGAGCAGTGCTGATTGTGAAACTTTTGGGAGCTTAGTCTCAGCTAAGTCTATGATGAGACTCATAGCCTTAAATCTATATACTGTAAAAACCTGAACTCTCCAACAGGGTATCAGCCAAGCTAACAGAAAAATAGATAAGGTCCTGATGAAAACTTGCCCTCCATTGTTAGAAGTTACTGACCATATCTGAATACCTCAGTGGTTTTCTGGAAAATTAATACAGCCTTAAAGGTTGTGCAGCTACGGATCACATTCTGCCCTTCAGCTACAGCAGCGCAGAAATTGCTCGTGCTCATCTAGCTGTCCAGGTCCTCTTCACAGTTACTGCCTTACAGATTATGATCTTTGGTCTTTCAAGCATGGCCCACATTCTTTGTCCATAGGTGCAGGACCTTGGAATTGGCACGTTCTTCAGATAAGTCAAATCTGCCAAACAACTCAGGCAAGTGTATGTGAGTGGCCTGTCTCCAACATAGTTTATCACTCCATTAATTTCTGTGTTATCTGCATATTTCAATAGCATATAAACTTCCAGTGTACTGGTGAAGATACTGAATATTAGAGGGCTAAAACATATACCTGTGGGATTATAGTAGAAAGGCTCTTATTAAATATATATATTTTCATTTTTACAATTATTTTTGTAAATTAAATAATTTTTATGCAGAATATTTTTTCTGGATAAATATTTGTTAACTGTTACAAAGACACTGATTTTATGAAGTGCTTATTTTATTGTCTGAATGTTTAGTGAGAGAAGTAAAATGTTTAAAATATGTCTAGGTATATGTTATCCTAACATAGCTACCTTTACTGACAAATTTTAAACTATCATCAAAGAGGGTTTCAAGTGGTTTTGACTACAGATTTTCCATGATAAAGTGTTGACTGGTGCTAATTATGTCATTGTCTTGTATCCCATATCAGCTTTTGTATAATGTTACTAAAGGTCAATGTTAGGAAAATTAACTTAGTGAGCCACACCATCCTCTCAGCACTTAGTAAATATTAATTTAAACAGTTACAAGTACAGTTTTTTCAGAATTTTTTTAAGTTCTCCAGCATTTCCCAATTGTTCCAGGATTGTTATGTATCAAGAGCAATGTCTTGGAAAGCTATCAGACTATGTTAATTTTGGGGTATAAATGTTGTCTGGGATTTTGACTTTAAAATAAGAAATAGCTGCTTTTTTTACTTCTTAAAAAAATTCTTGATGGTTATTAATACTAGCTCTTAGTTATCACCAAATGATAAAAAAATTATTTTCTTCCAAATATATTTAAGTAATTTCTTATTATTACCATGTTTCCCATTCAACATTTGGTTTTCACTGATACTTGTAGTTCTCCTTATCAATAGTTTATGTTTACTAGTAAGCTGCTCTACATGTGTATATGAATTATTTTTTAATACTCATGAGCTACAAGTTGGTTTTTTAAGCTTTGGATTGTTGAGGAGGGGTTATTACCTTTCTCTTTTTTTTTCTCTTTTCTTTTTTATTAGTGAATCCTTCTGACGTGATTATGCACCTTTTTTTTAACATTTAATGAAGAATTTTTAAACTGCTCCCAATTACAGTCATTTTATGTTAAAATATTTTCTTCTATTCAGTTTAGCTCATGCTTATTTCCAGCTTTCGTATACTGACACCTTTAAAGCACCTTGTGTTTGTGTGTACATGTGTGTATTAGTTACTGGGATCGGATTTTGTACATTAAGACATAACAAGTCTTAAGTGTCTGCATGCAGGTGACCACATAGGGCTTCTTTTCATTTTTATCCCGGAAAGTGAGATTTAGTATAGTGTTTCCTTTAGGTGGTTAAATAATTTCTTACATGAGAAATTTATAAGATACAATTTTTAGCAACTTCAATGATACTCCTGTGGTTACAGCATTCATCTGCCACCGCATAATAATCCTTCATAGCAACACAGATTTTTTTTCCTTCCCATTTTTTTCCAGTGCTAAAGAAACTACTCAACCTGTTTAGTGTCCTTTTTGGTTGTCTTCAACATACCTTCCAATATAACAGACCTTTGGTACCCCATCTTGTAATTTATTAGTTAGAGCACTGATACATAACTATTCAGAGTCTTGTTTCTCTAAATTTTCAATAACACTAATGAGTATAATGGTGATACAGAGTTGCTAGCTCTACCTCTCTGCCTGTCATCTCTAAGTAAGGCATATCCAGTAGTCTTATTATTTTTAATTATGACTGACCAGGTTTAATTTCTACCAAGACTTTTTTTTTTCTTCTCAGAATTAAGAACTTAGACCTTTCCATTTTCATGTGTAGAGCTTCTTTTTGTAGTCAGCTTAAGAATTTCTTCTCTTCCTATTCCTGATGCCTTGCTCTTTGCTTTCAAACATTGTATTTTAGATGTCTCCTCTTAGATGCCAGGCTAAAACTAACACTAGCCAGCCTGTCCTTGATGTCCACACATTCCCTTCTGGAACGGTGACTCAATATCTCGCAGAACTGTAATGTAAAGGTCATGAATAAAGTAGGACTACTGAGGTGAACTCCTCATGAGTCACTAAGGCCCACATTTCCTTTTTCTGCATGTGAAGTTGGTGAGGAAGTCCGTGTTTGAGTGAGATTAATGGCCTTGGGAGCAGAATTCTCTTCCTGGCCACACAAATGCCAGGGATGCATCTGGGGACTGGTGTGGCAGGCTAGCAGGTGATCATTTTTTCACAGAACCAATGTGCGTCTCATGTAGAATTTCAGGAAATTGCTTGCTCCCAGCATCCAACATTGAATACATGGAGGAATGAAGGCTGGAGTTTTGACATGACAAAGTCTTGAAGATCTGTGAGTGAGCATGTAAATAAAGTCAAAGTAGGATTCAATTGGCTAAACGTAGGCACCTACCGTCGTTTGATGTGTCATAGAGCATCCAAGACACATGTTGCTGTATATGACAGGGCCTCTAGGTCACAGACAAAGGCAGGTGGATCTCTGCCTTTCTGGAGAAGCAGCAGGCTATTTAGGATACACAGCACAATTTAAAATCATACTGCATGCCTGCAGCTTATAAATTTTTTTTCACTTCTTTGACCTGCTTCTGAATCTGGATTGTATGGCTCTTGTAGGGGCTTTTTCACCTTAGTGATTTCTTCTTTGACTGTCAGTGTAGTTAAAAGTGTACTCACACCATTCTTGAATTGAAGTGCTTACTTTGGTTTAGAAAGACAGGCAAATCTTTTGTAGTTTGCCCCTTCTAAATTTACACAGACTATCACAACAACTGGGGCAGCATTTCCAGGTTAAGATCATAATAGTTCTTCCAGCAGATTTTTCAGTGTGTACAAATGATGCTAAGTAATGTTTTTAAAATTTTTTAAAAAACATACTAGGCTGAATGAAGATCAAGTAACTCCACTTCTGGTCTCCTGTCAAGACCTTATACATTGCAGGAGTTACAGAATAGCATGACGTACTGTTTTCTTATTAGTAAAATGAAAAGAATATAATCATCTAGTAGGTAATTTTTATATTCCAGAGGTGATGTTCTGTGCTTTGATATGGTAACTTGAAAAGCTTCAAATGCATATCAAACCTTAGGAGCTGAGAAGCCAGCCAGGGTGTGAACAAAAGGTGTAGGATAGACATTGTGGATGAGTTAAAGTTTAAGATTCAGTTTAGGTGCCTGTAGTAGGTATCTACAGATATGCCAAGTGTCTCATGCTGCAGGCAATGGAAAGCTAGCTGTATGGGCAAAGGTGCCTAGAGACTGACTCTGTCCAGCCTACTACACCTAGTAGCTGATCAGAGGAATTTTTCCTCAAGCTCTGGTGGCTATGTTAACTAGGGATAAGTTCAGTTGTCTGAGTATAGGCAGCTGTGCCATTTCTGATGCCAGAGGATATCTGAAACATCTACACAGGGTTGGCAAATATAACAGAGGACCTACCTGTACCCTTCTGTACCTTTCTGGTCTGGCAGCTGAAGGCTTGGTAGGACATCTTACAGTATCTCAGATAGCACTATT